>PITA01000149.1:338557-355425 GCA_004023965.1 Spilogale gracilis | reverse complement strand
GAGGTGTCCGGCCAGCCTCAGCCTGACTCCACAAGGAGCATGAGTGGCACCCAGAAGTTCTCTTTCTCAGAGGCAGGGGGGCTGGGCTATTAGACCCCCACCTCCATCAGTTACTGGCCGGCAGTCCCTCCAGTGGCTGGGACGGATGCATCAGCCTGGGAAGAGGGACTGGGCTGGGGCCCCGGCAGCATCTGCTGTGATGTTTCCCCATTGCTTCTACTCCCTTGTGTCCATTCTCCCTTCTGACCAATGCCCTGGTTTTCCTTGGGGAACACCACCACCCTGCCCCCCACCCTGTGGCTTCTGACCCATCCTCTGCTCAGTCCTGGGCATGTGACACAGGGTCTGGTCAGTCAAAGCAGGAGTGATTGGCAGTGTCCTCACCTTCTCCAGAGAGGTATCCTCTAAATACCAGTTGAACATGGCTACCGCGGAGCCGTCCCCCGTGGTGACTCTGAGCACAACGCCTTCACTGGCATTCACTGGTCTGCAGTTCTCCTCACAGCTGAGAGGGAGACAGAATGAAGTGTAGAAGTTCGCTCAGGCCTTGTGGCCTTGTCTTTTGTCTGGTTCTTCTCGGGTCTTTGCAAAGGTGGCAGAGGACCTTTTTTCAAGTGAAAGAGGGGATAAAAGCCACTCATGCCCCAGCCCAAACCAGGGCATAGCTTGGTCATGGAGGTGGAGTGACTTGTGCCTGATTGAATTCTCACTTCATTCCCAATGAAAGTCAATGGTAGGGAAAGTGCATGAAGCCCAGGGTCCTTGGAACTTGTCCCTGCCTTATAAGAATTATCACCTTGTACGAGTCACTTAACCTCTCTGAGTCTCAGTTTCCTCACCTGCAAAGTTGGGGGAAGGTGGGATAAGAGCAGACAGTGTTTCCGTGATTCCTTCTAGTTCTAACAATAATAAAGGAATGCTATGGTTTCATTGCAGGCATGCCACAGGTTATAAAAGATTTGCATAGTTACTGGCTTATCCAGTCCTTACCACGACCCTCGGAGCAACATATTAGGATCCCCTATCACAGACAAGCAAACCAGGCTCAGGGAGCCAATGTGATTTGTCCCAGGTCACATAACTCCTGAGTGGGGAAAGGGAACATGCACCAGCATGTCTACATTCAGATCCTGGGCCTCCTCTCCAGCATCCCACTCCCTCCCTAGAGCCAATAAGAGGTCATTCTGGCACCTGTTGTATGTCCAGTCCACGTGAGGACCTTTCATCTTTAACTTCTTAGCAGCTCTCAGTCTCCTTACTTCTATCTTCATGTCCGTCCTAGCATCCTACCAGACATTCTCCAACAACTCTTTATGGCTCTGGGCACTAGGAGACTAATCTCCACAGACTCTGTCACCTGAGCTCCCATGCCCTCTGGCTTCTGGGTGGGTCCAGCAATGGGAGGCATTGGCTGAGGTTCAGACAGTGAAGGGGGGGAGGTGGGTATTTACTCACCACTAGCCCTGTGCCTTAGCAGGCGGGCAGGAGTTGGCAGTGGCTGTGTTCCTCTAAGACCCCAGCTCCTGGGGATTCCAACAATGCCACCGCCCCCTTACCTCTTCAGTCCTAAAACAAAAAGTGGCTTCCTCCTATTGTAGTCCTGCACTGTCAACCCTTCAAAATCATGTCTGTGATATAACCCACAAGGTTCCACCAGCACCAGGCCCTGCCTTTTCTCCAAGTTTCTTCTTCCCCCTCTTTCTCTCTCCATACTTGAGCCGTAGCTGTCTCCTTCACTTCCAGCTTTTTCTGTGCCCCTTCTCTTAGCCATCCAGTGTCCTCTCCTGCCCCCTTTTCCTGCCAAGCTAGTCCTTTTCGTTTTCATATCTCTGCTGAAAGAAAGCTTCCCTAGTCCCGAGTCCAGGAAGTTGTCTTTGGGGTACACTGTCTCCCTGCATTAATTGGGGCAAATCATTGCTGACCACAATGGAGCCCTCCCTGTAAGAACCATGACCGAGTGTATCGGGCCACCCCTGGAAGACCTATCTGTACGTCCGTGCCAGCCTGAGCTGGCTTTTCCCTAAACGGTGGCTGAAGGGGTGGCAACGCTGCGGGAGTTTGCTCTCTCGCCCCCACCTGACTTGAGGCCTGAGTTCCAGGGGGGCGGACACGTAGAGGCACTGCTCCTCCTCATTCTCCAGCTCCCCGCCTCTCCAGGTGGCCAGGCGCAGGGTGATGGCGGAGTTGGGCGGTGGCAGGCAGGCCGGCGGAAGCACCAGCTCCCTTTGGTCTGTGCGGAGCAGCTGCGTCTCAACACAGTAGCTCCACTGGGCCCAGCAGCGTCCTGAGAGAGGGGGGCAAACACTGTTATCCTTCTGAGGACCCTTCCGGTTTGGGGATTTTAGAAGAAAACAGTCCTAGGTAAGAAAAGCAGCTCCAAAGAGAGAGTTTGATAGACACTGTCACTCGCAGGGTGCGGCAGCAGGGCTGTGGAAGGGTGCTTCCGGGGAAAGGAGCGGCGCTTCACCCTGACTCTGCGCAGACCTACAGGGGACGTCAGTTTATTTGCACCAGCCACTTGCACTGAAGAGTGAACGGGCAGGCATATCACAGGAGAGAGGCCAGGAGGATAGACAGCTCCGCCTGGGTGAGCGTCCAGGGCAGTCTCTTGTCCCTGGTATGACTCCCACTGCACTTAGAAGTGACTGTCCTCAGCTGCATGTCTATCCCTGTGGGTACACTGGGGACCTGGGGGCTGTACCTCCATCTGGGAGGCCTCACGTCCTCCCTGGCTTTATTATACTGGATCAGTAAGTCCATGTATCCTTTGCCCTTCCTCTCTGTTGATGGATGTTTATCTATCAATCACCTCGCTTCTCCCCTACCCCCCAGTATAGTAGTCATTCACGGGACAAGATCTAGGGTCGGGCAATCCTGATAATGAGAATTAGCATTCAAAAGGATGTCCTGAGCACTTACCAATGGTTATCACAAGGCTTCAAATTTTTCATGACTTTTGACCAGGCTGTTCCATTTCTTGAAATGTATTTATTTATTTTCTCAAGACTTATTTATGAAAGTAACCACAGAGGCAAATAAAGATAGAACTACAAGGATGTTCATTGCAATGTTGTTTATAAGGGCAAATAATTCCAAACAACCTAAATGTCCAAAAACTGGGCACCAGTAAATAAATGATCATACATCAACTAGACAGTCTATTTTACACTTACTGCGAGATCAAATGGAGAAGATATCATGGCATTAAAATATGCAGAGTATATTGTTCAAAGAAAAAAAACCAGCTAACAAAAATAATATGGACAGTAGGGATGGCATTAATTTCCAAAAGAATGTCTGCCTTGCTAGGCTATATCCCCATTGAAAGGAGGACAGCCGTTTCTCAATAATGGATACTGGTGCTACTCTCTTAGTTTGTCTGAAAATGCCTCCTCACTTTTAGACTCTCCCCGGTGACCTACCAAGGGCAAGGAAGTGAAAGGAGGGATCCACCTAGAGGGGAGGAGTTGTTTTTATTTTATCACTGATGTTGTTTGTGATGAAAATAAAGTAGGTTGACTTTTAGGATTAATTACTGTTCTCAGATTCTTTACAGATAATGTATCTCCTGTTGCCTGCCTTCAGGGCTACCTCTGCCTGGGTTTCCCACTGCTTCCCCCCACCCTCCCATTTCCAAGGAGTTCTCAATCTCTGGCACATGCAAGGGGCAGGCATAAGTAATGCCTGTGAAGGTTAAAAATAGCAAAGCTGACCTCTATCCGTTACTTGGTGGTGAGAGGACAGTTCCAGGGCTCTGCAGACACCTACCACATGACCACTGGAAACGTAAATCCTTGTCACTGTCTGGCCAGCCCAGAGTCACAGTCGTGAAGGGATCCACATACTGACCAGGTTCCACATACACATGCACATTCCCTTTCTGTCTCTGCAGAAAAAGCAGCTGGCTGGTGAGATGCCCATCCACAGTTAGCACCCCGCCTCCCACCACACTGTAAACTGTGCCAAGGGCAGCCACAGCACAGGGTGTGGAATGGAAACAGACCCTGTATGATCTACCTGGCTCCCCTCCGGGGATGAATCACAGGGTAAGTAGCTTTAGTCTGAAGGTGGGCTCAGTGCTAAGCCTCCACCATGCATGCACCTGTTAACAGGGCCTTCCCTGGGTGGGCCCCATGCTTGGGGCCCAAAGATACAGGAATAGAGACCTGGGCCTTGCCCTTAAGTTTGGGAGGGAAGACAGACAAGAAAACAGACAATTAAAACACAGAGTGCTAACTGCTACAGAGAGGGAGGGTCCAGAGAATTATGAGAATGTGTAAGAGGGAGGCAGTAGGTTAAGAACATCCGCTCCTGTGAAGGTTTGATAGCATTTGATTCCTGGGCTGCTGTGGATTAAATGAGCAGAGCTTGTGACATGCTTTCTACTGTGTCTGGTGCAGAGGAAGGCACAGAGCTGGGACCTCTGCAAAGTGGATAGCTGGTGTCAGCGCAAGATTCCCCAGAGGACAGGATCACAGAGCTGTTGTGAAGGAGGAGGAGTGAGCCTGTGGGTTGCAGGAGGAGAGATCAGCAGGTATAAGGTGTGCTCCCGGAGTAAGTTCTGATAAGACCTATTAAACAGCCAACCCAAGAGGACTTAGCCTGATGTAACAGGAGGCTACATGGCAGAGCTCAACCCCTAGTGGTCTCCCATGGCCTAAGAATAAAACCCAATCCCCTGTCTTGGTACCTAAGACCTCATGTGATCTGGCCTCTGTCCATCTTTGGGTAATCTCCTACATGCTCCCCTTACCCAGGCCAAATTCTAGCCCCCAGGGCCTTCATATCTGTACACGCAGAAAGCTCTTATTCTGCTTTCCAGCACGACTGTCTTATCTTCAGGTTCCCACTCGAATGTCACCTTCTGAGAGGCCTCTTCTGCTCACATTTGCTAGGCCACCCGGTGTTGGTCGCTGTCACTGCACCCCTTGCTTCTGGTTAGACGCTTACCACAACTCCTAACGAGATGCTAATTTGTTTGGTAGTTTAACCCACTAGGCTCCATGAAGGCAGGGACCATGGCTATTTATTCACCCTTGTATCCCTAGTCCCTAATGCCAAGTCTTAGATATTGTAGATGCAGAGTTTTTATTATTGAACAAGTGCATGCACAGGCAATGTCGATAGCAAGGAGTTGAGAACTTAGTCTTCCTGTAAAAACTAAGGAAGCTGGGCCCATTTTCTTTTCTTTCTTTCTTTCTTTCTTTCTTTCTTTCTTTCTTTCTTTCTTTCTTTCTTTCTTTCTCCTTCTCTCTCTCTTTCCCTCTCTCTCTCTCTTTCTTTCTTTCTCTTTCTTTTTGACCTGTTTTCTAAGCATTAACAGCTATAAATTTCCCTCTGAGCCCTGCTTTAGCTGCATCCCACAAATCTGGATGGGTTGTGCCATCATCACTCAAAAATATTTTAAAATTTTCCTTGTGAACTTTTGCTTTGACCTGTTGATTCTTTTCAGGTTTGCTCTTTAATATCCAAGATGTCTAAAAGGTATGTACCTCTCCCAGATATCTTATTACTGATTTGTAGTGTAATACTGTTCTGGTTGGAGAACATACTTGGTTTGATTTCATTCCTTCTGGATCTCTTTTCAAAGGGAAGAAATCTCCATGCTTCTGAGTATTCTGACT
This sequence comes from Spilogale gracilis, assembly GCA_004023965.1. Taxonomy (NCBI): domain Eukaryota; kingdom Metazoa; phylum Chordata; class Mammalia; order Carnivora; family Mephitidae; genus Spilogale; species Spilogale gracilis. The sequence continues at coordinate 349,801 of PITA01000149.1, read as the reverse complement.
ATTAGCACCAATAAACCTAAATTCAGAACTAAAGCAGAGTGCTTAGACCTCTTTTTCTTGTGAGGTTAAGTGTTTAAAAAGCAAATACTCACATTTTTCTCCTTGGCATTTGTTCCAGATGGTTCTCGCAGACTGGAAGGAGCTATAAACACAGTGGGAATAGGCATTAGACTTTGGTAATGTTTATAAGCTTGTCAAAGGGCAGAGTCAGGGGTATGCTCAGAAATTTAGCAAACATTGGACCATAGAAATGGGTAAAAACCTAACCATCATGTCCACCATTGGACTAAAGACACCTCCTTGGTTGTTAAGAAAGAGGCAGGCAGTTGTCAATGCAGATAACACACAAGATTTGGAGATAGACATGTGGCTCTATGCTGTTGAGGAAGGGAGTAGGGAACTCTGATTTGTAGTGTTTGCTACCTTCTTTGGTGTCTGTACTCCCACTAAGGCAGATTTCAAGCTACCAAGCTGACCGCAGTGAACGTAGAGTGAGAGATGGACAGAACCAACTCTGACAAGCTGCTAGGAGCCAGCCTCAGCACTCCATGGTGCATTTCTGGGTCCTTCCATTGGCCTCTTACTGGCTACATGAACCTCGGAAGGTTAGTTATTCTTTCTGAGTCTTAGGTTCCTCACCCATTACAGAAAGGCAATCCCCATTTCTCAACACTCCAGGAGGGCTGAATGCTGTGTTTATGGACCATTGCTTTGGCATCTATTTACATCTGTAAAGAGTATTATTATATCAGGTTTAAAAAATGGAACATGTACATGAAATTGATATGCTCTGAAAATACTAGACCATGAATATATTAATGTCTGATTAAAGGGTAGTCATTAAGATAGGCATGGGTTTTATCTGCACTGGCAGACCCATGTGAGTCTCTAGACCCCAGTAACGTGGTTATTTTAAGATCTGGGTACCACCGATCTTTAAAAAATTCTCTCCCAATGAATTCTCATTCAGAGAACTCTAACTTTGAAGGTCTGTAATATTATACAAGGCAAAACTAAGATGCCAGACACAGAGGCCCTTCTTAATCTTAAGAAGGAAGACGATCCAGTAACCCTGAGTGAAGAAATCAAGAGAGATAGTTGCTGCCTCTGATTCTGCCATGAATTAGCTGAGTGAATTTTAGAAAGTCATTTAACCTTTCTGGGCCTCAAATTCTATACGTGGAAAAGGAGGACTGAGGACAGCTGATGGTTTTTCCCCCATCCAGGCATCCAGGCCCCCTTCTTTTGGTAAGAGCACTTATAGATAACATTTTCCCTGAGGAACCCTCCCTCCCCCACTCTCAGTGCTTGGTTTGGGTGAAGATGACCCTTCATCATGTTCCAGGTGAAGATGTGATTCTGGTCTGTCCAAACTAAATACCACTTTCCCCTGGTCTCAGCACTGGGTCCTGGAGCGAACATGAACCAAGCAAGCTTGGACCAGTAGAGGCAACCTCAGGACTTCTGGAAATATCCACAAAGAGGTGCTCCTCTAGGGTTAAAGATTGAAGCCTGGGGCCATGCTGCTACTGCTTGGGAAGAGGGAGTCACAGTGAAGCCTGAGTAGAACAAGATATGGGGAGAGACAGATTTCTGATGACACTGAGTGACTAGATCCAGCGGCGCCTAAAGCCTGGGCTCTTCCTTTTCTGAGCTGATAAAATCTCCCTTTGACTTGAGCCAGTTTGAACTGCTTTTCTGTTCCTTGCTGCTCAGAGTCCTGGCAGACACATTTGCCATGAGCTTTCAGCTCTGTGACGGCTACTGTTGGTTGTCTGCCCAGCAGGCAGGACCCCGCCCTTCTTCCTGGTTGCCACAATCTACCTTCTCCCACAAAGCTGGCGGAGCTGGATACCTGCTTCCCAGCGTCTCTTACAGCTGGGGTGCATGACCCCAGGGGATGGTAGCTGATGGGAAGATTGCTGGGGGTGAGGGGGGAAATGTCCCTGCTAGTAACAAGAGCTGCAGAGAGAGAGAAACAAGCTTGTGTGCCTGCTGGATAATGCTGGGCTGACATGTGATGTCTGGAGCTGCGGCAGCCATGTTGATGAGATGCAAGCCTAAGGACAAAGCAGAAGCTCTTAGGATAAACAGAACAGGCAATAGGGGAGCCTGGGTGGCTCAGTAATTTAAGGGCCTGCCTTCAGCTTAGGACATGATCCTGGAACCTTGGGATTGAGCCCTGCACCTGCTTCTCCCTTTGTTTGCTGCTCCCCTGCTGTGCTCTCTTTCTCTCTGCCAAATAAATACATAAAATATTGAAAAACAAAACAAACGAAAAATCCCATAACAACAGAGTGAGCCCGGGGCCTTGCTGGTGATACCGAGCCACCAACCCTGAAATTACTTACCTCCTAAATTCTTTTTTTTTTAAAGATTTTATTTATTTATTTGACAGAGAGAAACACAGCCAGAGAGGAAACACAAGCAGAGGGACTGAAAGAGGGAGAAGCAGGCTTCCCGCAGAGCAGGAAGCCCAATGTGGGGCTCGATCCCGGGTCTCCAGGATCATGACTTGAGCCGAAAGCAGTCGCCTAACCAACTGAGCCACCCAGGCACCCCGTACTTACCTCTTAAATTCTTAATATGTGAGATAATTATACCTTGAGCCTAAAGCCATCTTGGTTGGGCTTTCTGTTGTTCAGAGCCTAAAGCAACATAACGAATACAAACCAGATGTTTTAGAACTCTAACAATGGTTGACTATTTTACTGCATATATCACGGCCCCTTAACATCTATAGAGCAAGGTAAGTATTCAGAGCTTTGTTCTGAAGAGTTCTTCACTGGATCCCAAGCAAGTACAATGCCCAGAGTCTTGGTCACAAGTTCTATATCCCCTTGCAGAAATTCCTTACCTGTGACTGTGATGCTTCCAACTTCCAAACTTAAGTCTGAGAAGGCATTCCTCACCGTCACAGTGACCAGAAAGGTGCCTGCAATGCAAAGGTAGAGAATTATGGGCAATTAAACAATAAATTGTTTAACTTCTGTTGACACGGCTCTCCTAGCATGTACTTCTCAGTTCCACTGATGGCAGCATTTGAATTTTTCATCCTCTGAGCATTGAATGAACCCCTGTTGTATACCAGACATGGTGCAAGGCTCTGGGGACACAGAGATGAATGAAATGTGGTCTCTATCTTCAAGGTCCTTATAGCCTAGTAGACATGCTGGAGACCAAGTGCCAAACAATGGCAGAAATTGGCATGGGGGCATTGTGAACCTGGAGCAGGAGGTCACTTCATGGATTATGGTTCATGGCAGGGCTAAAGCTAAAGTTCAAAGGACAAGTAGTGCCCATCCTTTGAGGGGAGATTCCAGCAGAAGGAAAGACATGACAGGACTTTTAAAAGGCTGAGGGGTAGAAAAGGGAGAGAAGAATTTGTAAGATTTATTTGGGGTAAGTATGTATCCCTTCCCTCCTCCCTCAAGGGGAAGGGTGGTGGGTGCTACTTTCTCAAGTCTTGAGGGAAACTCATGAGAGGGGACCCTTGGAAAAGAGAATATGTGTTCCTTGAGGTTGAGGACCCCCATGGAAGTGTTCCTTACTCATGCCGTGGAAGGATGGTCTGTGACAGGGGTTGGAGTGAGAGGGAGAGAGGGAGGGACGAAAGTTCTGCCTTGCTGTTCTTGGAAACAACTACAGTTACTGGTAGCAGGCCAAGGAAAAGGTGAGAATTTTCTACAGACTAGATATTGTCTTGGGGAGAGGGCATGCTGGAAAGGGTAGCAAGACTGAGCACAGAGAGTGACCTTGTTAGTTATCCAGAAGCAGCAGCAGTAGGGCAGATGTGGCCAGCTGAGGGAGAGGCGTCACCCCTGTCTCAGGAGCTGAGGTATACAGGGGCCCATAAAAGCTCCCACCAGAGGCAGCTGCAAACATCTGCTGGGCCCCAAAAGCAAGGCCAGCCAGGACTAAGCCAATGCCACCAAATGAGGGTTTCTGTCCTACCTGGTTCCCTCTCCTTCCTCCTCACCCCTTCACCCCTAGAGCCATCCAAATCTGTTTTTCTTGTGGGGAGAAGACTACTTATCATCTAAGCGTAAGCCAAATCCTCACAGTGCCTGCAAAGATTTTATTATCCCCTGCCAAGCAACTTTTATAGAAGACAAAAAGTAATTTGCATTTGAATTATGGCCTATATATTGTGCGTATTTTCCACTGTCATTTCATTTCATTCTGGATTCTGCCTGTTTCAAACCGGACCTCTGACACCTGGCAAAGTTCCAGTGTTTTTCTTCTCAAATCTGTCCTTTTGCCTGCTATTTCTTTTGCCAGCTCTGCTGCTGAGGGCATGGTAACCCCACACCTGCATAGTCTTCCCCTCTTTCTTACATACCTCTGAGACCCAGGGCCAGGAACCCCAGGGGGCAGGGTTCTGGATGGGATGGAGACTCTGTGACCCTCATAACATTCCTGCTTGTTGACCTCACCACACTGCCCGGAAGGACTCTCTGTTCTGTCCAGATAAAATGCAAATGTCTGCTGTGGTCTCCTCCCTCCGCCCGCCAGCCAGTCTGTCACCCTATCTCTGTTCCAGCCAGCATCGTGACACTTCCTCTCTTCTCCCTCCCTCTTCTCCCACCCTTGTTTTTGCCTCTCTCTCTCCCCCAAGGGCAAGGACTAGTTTCCTGAACCATACTGTCCTCTAGAAATGATGGAAAAACTGGTCTACTCCAGCTCCCCTTCAGTGGTTCTCAGTTGGGGAGACTTTGCTGTCCAGGAGACAGTTGGCAAAGTCTGGAGGCATTTCTGGTTGTCGGGACTTAGGGGACTGGTGCTAATGGCATCTAGTGGATTGAAGCCAGGGATGCTGCTGAACATCCTACAATGTGTAGGACAGCCCCCAACAAAATATGACCCAGTCCCAAATGTCGCAAGTGCCAGAATTGAGAATTCCCATGACTCTGAACTCTATGAGGGCAGATAATATGTCTTTTCCTTATTTTGTGAACTAGGCTGGGTGCCTTGAACCAGGTTTGCGACCAGGACACACCAAAACTGGCTGGCAGGACGCTGGACACCTGAGTCCGGAAGGGAAGAGGAGGGGCGTTTGGAAAGGGGGCCCACCAACCCCAAGTACCTTCAAGAGGAACTGCCACACGGTAAATCCCAAATGGCCCCTCAAGGCTTTCTTCTTGATGGGTGAAGGTTGCATTGAGGCCTGCCACTTCAAAGGTCAGCCCCTCTGGGATGCCATGAGCCACCGAGACATTGACCACTAGGTCTTGTCCAAGCTCCAAGTGGTCAGAACCCCAGGAGGCCTGTAGCCCTGACAGAGGCTCCATGAGGTGGACTGTGATGTTTCTAGAGGGTGCAGAGGTGGTGGTGTTGCTGGTGGCTCGGATCTCCAGGTGGTGCATCCCGGGGCCCATCCTTTCTTGCGCTGCTTGGTCCAGGGTCAGATTGTAGGGTAGCAAGCCCTTTGGTGTGGTGAACTCAGCCAGGGTTGTGTTACCTGCCAGCATGGTGTAAGTCACCCATGTTCCTGTGTGGGATAAGAAATATTTAAGAATGTTGGCAAACCGTGCTGCGGACTGTACCGAGGTAGTTGAGACTCTAGCTCTGAGGTCAGATTCTGGATATAGCTAGGGACATAGTATAGCCATAAAGACATGTGGAAGGGTAAGTCCCAACCCCAAGTATTAACTGTGATTATCTCTGAGTAATCAGTACATGAAGGATTTGGGGGGGGGTCCTCTCTGTTCATCTGCACATTCTAATTTATACTATGCATGTATTACCCATAAACTTAAAGGTTTGTGATAATTTATTTAAATATATATATATTTAAATATTTTATTCATTTATTTGACAAAGAGATCACAGGTAGGCAGAGAGGCAGGCATAGAAAGGGGGAAGCAGGCTCCCCACTGAGCAGAGAGCCCAATGCGGAGTTCAGTCCCAGGACCCTGAGATCATGACCTGAGCCGAGGGCAGAGGCTTAACCCACTGAGCCACCCAGGCGCCCCTAAAATATATTTTAAATAAAATTTGAGAACATTTGTTGACAGCTTTGGCCTTGGAGGGAAGAAGGCCAGAAAGGGAGCATCTCCTGAGGCATGGCCAATTTTTATGCATATGCCTCCAGTCTTGTTCTAAGCAGGAGCAGGTGAAGCCATTTCCTTCCACCTCTACGGCAGATGGCCTGGGACCCCACTCCTCAGGAGCATGCAGCCTCTCCACATTAAGATGGGGCTCCCTTACAGGTTGGTGCTGGCTGTCCTAATTAGATGCAGAATATCATGGTCGACTCTTAAAATCTGATTTAAATCACCAAATTAGGATTCTTTCCAGTAGAACCCAAGCGAGTATATTTCTTGTTTGAGTGATGACGATGGTGCAACTGACGCTGCGGAGAGTAATGTTAGCTCTCTGACTCTCATGTTTACTGCTATCTCTCCACGCAGTTGGCGGGGAGCAGGCTCTCAATTATGTTTGTAGAATGAAAAATAAATGAAGGATGATTTCAGGTTTCCCAGGTGCACAGAGCAGCCATCTTCGGCCAACAAGGAGACCAGAACAGAGAGGAGCCCCGAGTATAATGTTTAAGGACCCACGGTGGCTCCGTGAAGTCACTGCTGAGTGAAGCTCCGGGAGCTGTGAGGTCAGACTGAGTCATGTCCTCACCTCTGCAGCTCCTTGTCACGCAGTTTACCTCAACAGGCTTCTGTCCAGATCTCAGATTGGACCTGTGCCTTCAGGAAAGATGCTGCCTTCAGCGAGGGTGGGTCGTAGTTAGTAGGGTCTCTTTTGAAAAAAGGGATGATATTCAGAGTATTCAACAGCTGATGTTGAATGAATAGGATGGATGTTCTGATAAATCAGAATGGACACTGTGACCAATCAGAATTAGATGCTGTGACCGATCAGAAGGGACACCTTGCCTGATCAAAGTGGACACAACAACCAATTAGAATGGCCTCTATGACCAGTCAGAAAAGAAGCCGGCCAGAGCAGACCCCAGCCGTAACAGCTGCTGTGGCTGTAGCAGTCGTGTCCCTGACTAGCGGTCCTGATCGGGGGGCGACATCGTTGTGCTGGGCTGGTCAGTGCTGGCTGCACTGAGAGGGCCTCAGGACCAGCTGGGAGCTCTCCCTGTTCTAGTCAGGTTCCCCCAACAAGGAGTGACTTAGAAATTCAGTTCTTCTGATGGGACTGTGGGCAGGCAAAAAAGGGCTTTCAGAAGGCTGAGAGCTTCACTAGCTTACTGGGCTTATGACTTGGAGCCAATTTCTGAACTTCCCTCCATTTCTTCTTCTGTAAAATGGAGATAATATCAGTAATGTGTATTAGTACAAAGAGATAAAACTAGTACATGTAAAGTACTTTAGACCAGTTCCAGGCACATACTAGGTGCTAAATAAATGAGCTAAAAAACTGACTCGATACGAGTGCTAAAGCCTGGGAGTTGGATTTATAGATTTGGGGAAAATCAAGGTCGCCTTGACTGTGACCGTTTCCGTAGACTCACCTCCATCGAGTACCACCTGAATCCACAATGGGTCTCCAAAGACAGTGCAGCACACAGGGCTGGCTTCTGATTTGGACAGGCTGGAGCACCCGGTCACATTGAGACTCTCCATCTTGTCTCGGATTGTCACATGCTTCTGAGCCATCACATGCCACTCAGCGGTCGTGCACTCAGCAAACACGGTGAATTCCCCGGGGGCTGTGAACCGGTGGATCACGCTGCTAGATGAACTGTCGGCGACAGTCAGTGTTACCAGTTTTAGGAACACAGAAACACATGTATTCGCACATGTGTGTACACATGCACTCACCCATCTCACACTCCCCTGCTCTGCAAAGACAAACAAATGAAGAAGGAGATGCTACTCATCCAGGCTGTTGGTATTCATGAAGGGTACATTGAGATATCTGGAGCAGGTAGGAGTGGAAGAAAGAGCAGTGACCAACTAGGGAGTTGACTATTTGGTCATAAGTCCCTTTTCTTCTGTGGCTCACATAAATTCCCTCTCTGGGTCTTCCTTGCCTCATCTGTAAAACACTATGCCCTAGCCTCTCTTTCTGAGCCGTTTTTTCCCCACGTGTAAAACGGGACCCTAGTCCAAATATATCAGAATTATGGGTATGTTTTGCTTCTCATTTTCCCCAATAAAACTAGTTAAAAATCCCTAACAGGACCTGTAAAGACCTGCATGACCTGCCTTCCTGAATTCACACCCATCTCCTGCCGCATCCCTCTCTTTGTCCACTCTGATCCCTTTTCAGTTCCTGCAGTGTGCCACTCCTGTCGCCTCAAGGCCTGCAAGTTGTGCTGGTTTTTGCTGGGAAGGCTCTTGCCAACCTCTGCTCACACTCATGCTGCTTAAACATCACTTCCTCAAGGAGGCCTTCCTTGGGTTCCCTATAAAGGAGATGCTGTAGCTTCGCTGCTTCTCCTGGGTGACACTCTTCCCTCATGTGCTTGTTCAGTCACTCTCATTCTTCTCTGCTGAGTCATCAACACAGACAGGGTCTAATTCTCAGTTGTAAACCTGGCACCTAGCGAGTGCCCAGCACAGAGTGCATGCTGAGAAATATTTGACAAATGAGCGTATTTGTGAAAGAGCTTGGAAAAGAGTCACCCGACTTTTGGTGCCGGCCACCACGGTGTAGGCCCCCCACAGCCTATTTCTTCCATTGATTACAGTGAAAAACCTGGGAAGATTTCAAAAAGAAACTTCCTGAGGATTCTGAAAAGTAAACAACAATAGACAGGTAGGGAAGAAGTGAAAAGTTTAAGAATTATTCATAAAGATAACAGGATTTTCCTGTTTTCTGTCTTTTTTCTTTTAAGATTTTATTTATTTGACAGAGAGAAACATAGCAAGAAAGGGAACACAAGCAGGGGGAATGAGAGAGGGAGAAGCGATGTGGGACTCAATCCCGGGTCTCCGGGATCATGACCTGAGCCAAAGGCAGTTGCTTAACCAACTGAGCCACCCAGGCGCCCCTTGTGTCTTTTTTTTTAAAACCTCTTTTATCTCTTGGCTTTGTTTCTGGGGTAGCCTGAGTCACGAAGCTGCATAACAGATGAAAAAAACAAACAAACAAAAAAAACAAGAGAAATTCACTCTGTTTAGCCAGAGAACCAGGGAAAGAGACCAATGAGCTCAAAAGCACAGGGAAAATATCTGTTTTTATTTTGTGTTCTCTTTTTTCTCTCTTGGCCCTGACACAGGCTGTCCTCTCTCAGAGCTGCACTGGCTGTTTAGGGTGAGGCAAACGCCAAATCCCCAAGAGAAAACCCATCTTTCTAGCCAGAGGAATGATGAAGAAAAACCTGTGGGAGCTGGAGATTGTGGGGGAAACCCTGAAAAGGAGAGATCTGGTGAGGAGGCTCTCCCACTTCCGTGAACAGCTCAGCACAAACCATGACATCACCCAGAAACTATGCAGGTGCAAGACAGACCCAAAGACACACAGCCGAGGCTTTGTTGAAGTCAAACCACAACATAAACACCACCCGGAGGCCCCATGAGTCTGGCAGACCCGAGCAGCTTTGGAAACTGAACGGACATGGGAACCACTACTCGCAGAAGGTAAGTCATGATGTGTGGTCTGAATCTAACCTGGGTGCTGCCTGCTAAAACAAAACAATTCATTTCCCAGAGGGTTTTAACAGGATCCAGAGTCTCAGAACCTACTAAGAAAATGTCCAGAATACAATCCAAAATTGCCTAATAAACAAAGAATGAGGAAAATTTGATCCAGTCTCAAGGGAAAACATAATAGATGTCAGCCTGTAGACGACTCAGGGGTTAGATGAAATCCGCCATTATAGCCATGCTCCATGACATGAAAGTAAACCCTCTTTAAACGAGTGGAAAGCTAGACATTCTGAGCAGAGAAACAGAAACTATTTTAAAAAATGAAAATTGTAGATTAAAAAAACCACAATATCTGAAATAAATTCATTAGATGCCGCAATAGCAGAAGAGTGATGACAGAGAAAAGTTGGTGAACTTGAACATAGAACAAGAGAAAGCATCCAAGTTGAAGAATGGATATTAAATAAATTTAAATATTAATAAAATATCAAATTTTTTAAATGAGCAGAGCATCAGCAATCTGTGTGACAATATCAAAAGATAACATATTTGTGTCACTGGAGTACCAGTGAGGAGAGAGACTGGTGTAGAAAAATGTACTGAAGAGGGGCGCCTGGGTGGCTCAGTTGGTTGAGCGACTGCTTTCGGCTCAGGTCATGATCCTGGAGACCCAGGATCAAGCCCCACATCAGGCTCCCTGCTTGGTGGGAAGCCTGCTTCTCCCTCTCTCACTCCCTCTGCTTGTGTTCCCTCTCTGGCTGTGTTTCTCTCTGTCAAATAAATAAATAAACTCTTAAAAAAAAAAAAAAGAAAAATGTACTGAAGAAATAATGACAAAAACTTCCACAGTTTGACAAAACACATACCCTTAAAGACTCAAGAAGCTCCATGGGCCCCCAAAAGGGAAAAAAGTTAAAGAAAACCATGCCCACACATATAGAAATAAAACAGCTGAAAATCAAAGATAAATGAGATTAGTCAAAAAACTCCTGGAAAAAATGGCACATTACATGTAGAGATGTGAGTGTAGATTTCCCTTCAGAAACCCATGGTGGTCAGAAGACAGTGGCAACACCTTTAAGTGTTGAAAGAGAAGAACTTTCAATACATAATTCTATATCCAGCAGAAAAGTCCTCCAGGAAGTGAAGCAAAATAAAGACATTCTCAGGAATAAAGAAATCCTCTAAGAGAATTTGTTGTCAGAAAATCTGCTATAAAAGAAATGGCTAAGGGAGTTTTTCCAGATGATGGGAAATATCAGAGGGGAAACTTGGAATTTCAGGGATGAAGGGAGAGCACAAGTAATGGTTAATTATTTTGTAAACGCATAGGCTACTTTTCTCCTCTTAAGTTCTTTAAATGTGTAGGACTCTTGAAAGGGGTTTTCAATGTATATAAATGTCCTACATAAGACAGTTAAAAAAGGAGGATAGGTCGTCAGAAAGGACGAATATCCAACTTTTGTAGCAACATGGACTAGACTGCAAGAGATTATGCTGAGTGAAATAAGCCAAGAAGAGAAAGTCAAGTATCACATGGTCTCACTTACTTGCGATGCATGAGGGGCAAACTGGAGGACAGTGGGAGAAGGAAAGCAAATGGGAACTAGGGTAATCTAGGGAGGGAAACGAAACAACAGAGACTTTGAACACAGAAACAAACGGAGGGACTTGGAGGGAGGGG
>PITA01000149.1:176407-338457 GCA_004023965.1 Spilogale gracilis | reverse complement strand
GAGGATGGGCAAAGGGACCTATATTATATGCCAGTAAGGCTTCAACATTTTTCTGAAATCAAATATTAACTCCATGTGGACAATGAAAGATAGATACGTGTATTGTAATCCTTGAAGCAACTACTAGAAATGTAATAAAGAGAACCAAAAAAGCTAATAGATATGTTAAAATGGCATACTAAAAATACTCAAATACTCCAAAAGGAGAAAAGAAATCAGAGGAGCAGAGGGAAAATAAACAGAAGGGCAAAGAGAACACAAGTGACAAAATATAGTAGACCTAAATCTAATCACATCAATAATTAAATTACTTATAAATAGTCAAAATGCAACAATTATTGCCCTATATGGGATTTTAAAAAAACAAGACTCAACCAAAGACTGTCTACCAGAAGCCCACTTTAAAATATAGTGATAAAGATATGTTAAAAGGACAAGTATAGAAGCTATACCAGCAAACACTAATAAAAAAAAATGCTGGAGAAGGCTTTAGTAATATCAGACTATATTTCAGAACAAGAAAACACTGACTCTTTAGAGAAATGTGAAGGATGGTTTTGAATAGCAAAATCTGGGCTGTTTTTCAGGGATCTGCATGAAAGAAGCAACTCATTCCATTCTCTGAACTCTGCTGCCAACTGAAATTGTTCAGGACTAAAAGGCAAAGAAACACATTTTTCCTGATTTCCCTCCCAGTGAGCTCACCCAAGGGAGAAGACAACAAAGTGGTTTTAGAAACTGCTGCCAACAAAGAGAAGATATGCTGAGAGTACAAAGCAACGGAGGCTACAACTGAACATTTTGTTATAATGCTGTGAGCCAGCAATTCCACTCCTGGGTAAAACCCAACAGGAATGTGTACATGTGTGCACCAAAAGACATGTGCTCAATCTTCACGGCTGCACAATTTGTAATTGCCAAATGGGAAACCACCCAAAAGGACTACCAACACTGGAATGGGTAAGTACACGGAGGAACGCCCATACAATGGAATGCCATACAGGAACGAGCAAAAAGAAATCATAATTATACACAACAGTATGGTGAATCTCAAAAAGGTACTATTGAAAGTTGTCAGACACACAAAAAAGAATACACTTTATAGAAGTTTCAAACGAGTCGCACTGATTGATAGTGGTAGGAATCAGTACCCTTGGGGACCTGAGGAGTATTCCTGCAAGAGAGGTCGTGTTTTGTTTCTTGATCTGAGTGTTGGTTACATGGGTGTGTTCACTGTGTAAAAATTAACTGAGCTATGTCTTTTTGTGCATTTTTTCATGTATCGTATGCTTCAATAAAAAGTTTAAAAATTAGTTTAAAATGCTGCCACTCACTGATTTGTACCTGCTGCTTGATGGTTGACATTAATGGGATGGAGCTTTTCTTTAAAAAGAAAGAAAATGGAGAAGAAAGCTCACATTTTTGTGTTTGCTCAGAATGTCCAATTGTTAAGAATACCAAGGGTCTGTGTTGTTTTGTTAATGTCGCTTACAAGTTGCTAGCCCCAGAGCCCTCTGACCAGATCTGGCAGTGTGGTGGGATGGAGAGGGTTGGAAGCTGTAAGGGTGGTCTCCAGGGCTCCACCAGTCACCTGCATAGCCTAATGTCTCAGTGCCCTTGTTCATATAACCAGGGGAGAGCCATTCCTGGCTGGGTTGTTCTAAGGTTTTCATGAGACCATGGCTGAGCAAGTACCTGGCATGTAATGGACTCAAATATTGTAGTTTTTTTAAAAATAAGATGACATTTATGCCACTTAGCCTCTTAAAAAAAAGTAGTGTCTACTTCTATGTAATATGAATATAATGGCAACAGTTACCCGTTTTTGAAAATCAGCTTTTTGCCAATTCTTTCCTTCTTTGTAGTCCCATTTAGTTCTTAAATTACCAAGTGACGATTAGAACAATCACAGGGCATGTACCTGAATGGACTAAAGATTCTTACGCATCCCCTGTAGTGGATGCACGTCCCTGAGGGTCTTTTCTTGGAGGCTGAGGTCTGCATCCCTCCAGCACTCTGGTGTATTAGTGCCAGAGGGCTCACAGCGGAATCCGTCTCCAGGAATTCACCTTCGCCAAAGGGACCTGCCTCCCTCAAGGTGCCATCTTGCCTCCAGTGGCTGTCCAGTGCCAGAGGACAAAGGTTCCACTCTCCTGCCTCAAGCAAGACAGGTCCCAGCTCTAGAGTTCTCTATGGGTATTAGAGGGACCAGTGTTGCTAGTGTAGGACTAGTGTATCCCAGTCCAACTTCTGCCCCTGCTCCATCCTGGTCCCTCCCCCGCCCAGGAAACCTGCTGCCCCACAAATCGTCCTGCTACCCAACCTGGCAACAAGGCTGTTCATCAGCAGAACCCTTTTGAGTTTTCCAGCATTGTCTTTCATTTTTCCCACACACCCCTGAAATCCCGTTGTTTCAAAGTTCTGAGATGGGGCCTCACCCCTTCACATTCATGGCTTCCCTTCGTCTACCTCCACTGCTCCGGTCGGGTTCCCCACAAAGACTTCAGTCCTTTGTGATCATCACCTTTCACATAATCCCTCCGAGCCTCCAAACATTCTGTGTACATCTAGGTCCCCCTAAGTTTTGTGTTGTTTTGAGAATTATGGATTTCCAGACTCCGGCCCCAGCCTCAGCTGTGGGCAGAGGCAGCTCTGAATAGATCCAAGAATGATGGCAATCCCCGGATGCGTCGGTAGGTGGCGCTGAGTTACCCAACACCAGACAGGGACAGATTTCACCTTAGCAAACTGTTCCACAAGGTGCATAATGAATTTCAAAAACAAATTTCAAAAACACTACAAACAGTAAAGCAAAATAGTCTGACGTTCAAATGAACACAAGACATGGGGAATGCAAGCGGCGATGGAGCTTCTCCAGGAGAAATCCTTTGACTTCTATTATGCTATTTCTATTTGAGGTTGGATTCTCCCCAGTCAGCTCATGCTATTTGTCTACAACAGAGCTGAAGTGTCTTAACCAGGAGTTAAGTAGAAGCAGGGTTCTGTACAAACACATGAAAGAAAAGCACAGTGACATTCACACAAGGTATGTGACTTCTGTATACTTAAAATTCGTGTCATTCCTAAAATTCTAGCAGAAGCTGCTTGTGCTGATAAGAAATCATCAGAAATACATCTCCCAAAGTTAACAAAAATGATAGAAGAAGGTGGGAAGGTGGTTTCAGAGTCCAACAAGTTCTTGAAATAGATGAAATTGGATTGTTTGAGAGGAGTGATGGCAGAGTGTCACCATCTATTTCTTTTGGAAAGAAAAAAAATCCAGTAGCTTTGGCTTCTAGCGAATGCCGAGAGGGGTTGTAAATGTAAAATACTGAGTATTATTTCTCTTCAAGTATCAAAAAAATTAATCACAGAGGATCCAGAGAGCAAGATAACAAACACCCTTCTCCTTACCATCCAGAGTTGACAAATGCTAGTATTTTGTCCCATTTTCTCCAGTTTTTAGCTAGTGTTTGTTTATCAGTGGAGTGTCCTTGTTTAACTAAAGGCCTTAGGGAGCTACTGACGGTCCATTTTGACTAATTTCAAATACAAAGTTGTTAAAAATTTGGAGGTCAGAAGATTGTGTAGCTGAACATTTGTCTTAGCAACGAAATGGTAGCAAGCAGGAAGAAACCTGCACAACAAGGCCATGGGTATTTATGTCACTTAAACATTTTCTTCTCCAAAGCATGTTCACACGTAATTTCTCATTTTACTTCATGAAACAATCAAGGCAGTCATCAGTATAAATGCAACAGGGAAGGAAATGGAAACAAAAGACCAGGGGTTGTCTCACACATGTTAGCAGCAGCTGGGATTAGAACCTTCGCTTCTGGACGTATCATTTTATTTTGACAGCACTACAGGATGCCTTAGACCTCAGAGGAACATTGAGTTTGAAACCGGCACTCACTGGGACAGATTTGGGCCACGGACAGGGCTGGCCCCTCTTGGCCCCACCCTACCCAGGGCTTTCTGAAACACTGAGCATACACAGGGCTGGCTTCAGAACTTCTAGCTCCCACAAGGTAGAGCTGCAGATGTCGTGGAGTTAGGGGCTACGAGATTCCATGATTGCCCTGGGGATTCATGTTGCACTGAGGACTCCTGGAAGAAGCCTCCAGACCCACTGAGCATCTGAAAATTCTGGAACATTGTCAGGCACCCAGTAGAGCAGAAAAGAGCTTACCCCAGACCCAGGTAGGACTTTGAAATATTATGAACTGGGTTCAGCCTCTATCAGCCTCTAGAGTACAGTGCCTTCAGACCCTGGTGCCGTAGGCTGTGCAATCCGCTGGGGGCGTCAGGGCCTCACCTCTGATGCCAGACAGTCCTGGCTTGCGCCACCATGCTACCACTCACTAGCTGTGTGGCTTGGGCAATGCCCCTCTCCCCCTCTGAGCCTCAGTGGCTTTGTCTCTAAGAACAAGATAGTGATTACCTAGCTCAGCACCATCCAATAGAAATGCAGTGTGAGTGGCATGTCTGTATGTTCTGATAGCCACATTGGAAAAGTAAGATAGGGAAAATTAATTTTAATAATTCATTTTCTTTAACCCAGTATATCTAAAATACTTTCATTTCAACATGTAATTAATATAAAAAATAAGATATTTTACATTTTTAGGGGAGGTTAATGGGGGAAACTAAATCTTCAAAGTCCTGTGTGTATTTTACTTTTGTAGCATGTCATATTTTAAGATCTGCCACATTTCAAGTGTTCAATAGCTCATGTGGCTGGTGGCTATTCTATTGGATATGGTTGTAGTTAGGATTAAATGAGATTATATTTGAGATTATATGTGAAAGTTGCTCGGCTGGACTGTTTATAATGTTGCCACTACTATTTTTTATTATTCTTGCCAACAGAAAACATTCCCACACCCAGGTGAGCATCTTCTTCACCTCATTACTGACTTCTTGGACAGTGACTCAGGAGAGATTCTCAGAGCCAAGCCAAAGGACCCGTGATTCGTGACTGTGCATGTGGCCTCCATCATGAGAAAAACTGTGAGTGCCACTTACTCCCATTCCTGAATGTATACCCCTTGGTACTGTGGCTCTGCCATTCCTTCCATCAATAGGTGGGGTCTGTTTCTCCACCTGTTGGACCTGGGCTTGGCCATGGAACTTACTTTGACCAATGAGACGTTAGAAAATGTGACACAAGTAGAGATTTGAAAAATGCTTGCACATTAAGCCTTGTTCCAACGTGCTGCTAGAAACCGTCAGACACTATGCCAGTGAGGCTAAGCTAGCCTGTTGGGTGATGACCAACACATGACCATAGCCAATATTGAGCTAACCACCAGACATGCAAGTGAGGACTTCTGAAGCCATCCACCCCCAGGTCAACTAACCCAGATAAGCAAAGCCACTTAGGTGATCCAAAGAAGCCAGAGAAATAATATTATTGTGAGCTACTAAGTTTGAGGATATTTTGTTATGCAGCAGAAACTGACTGATACATCCTGATTTAAGTCTCAGAGATTCCTCTTACCTGGGGGGGTAGTAGGGATCGAAAGTGTGACCATCTCCTGTACTGATCATACATGACAGATTTCCAATGAAGGGAGAGAGGAGCCATGTCAGGGAGATGGTGACATTGTCAAAGATGAAACTCTCGTTGGACACCATCAGCTGCAGGCCTGCAGATCAAAAAGGGAAATGCTATGTGCCTTCAGAAAGCAAAATTGCATGTTTCTGTTTAAAGCCTACTTTCTTGTATCTACCAGTCCTCCATCACTAGGTGTGGTTTTAAAGGTTTTTTAATTTTATTTTTACTTTTTAAAGTTATTTTGATTTAATTTTTTTAAAAGATTTTATTTATTTGACAGAGAAAAACACAGCCAGAGAGGGGACACAAGCAGGGGGAGTGAGAGAGGGAGAAGCAGGCTTCCTGCCGAGCAGGGAGCCCGATGTGGGACTCGATCCCCAGTCTCCGGGACCATGACCTGAGCCGAAGGCAGTTGCTTAACCAACTGAGCCACCCAGGTGCCCCTGATTTTATTCTTAATTCATAGATAATAGGTGACCAAGGTACAGAATTTGAGATGTATAAAGGGTACAGAGTGAAAAGAAGGTCACCCTTCCCTCCTTCAGCATACTACCATACTACCAAGGCAATCATTTTTACCAGTATCCAGGGTCACCTTCCAGAGATATCTACACATTCCCAAGCACATCCATACTTTCCCATTTATACAAATGGTGCGTGATGTATATTCACTATTTGACACCTTCCATTTTTTTTCACCTAGCATATCTTGGAGATTATTCTGAATTCCGTTAGAGCTGTCTTGCTCTTTGTAATAGCTGCATAATGTACCCTAATTTATTTAACTAGGATTCTATTGATTGTCTAAATGTATTTTATCATGTTTAAAAAGACAAAAGGCAAAGCACCTTTAGGAAAATCTACTTGGCTAAGGTGGCCAATAATCCATTGTAAACCATTTAGTGCACATTAAATTTTACAAAACCTGAGCTTTCAAAGTTAGTGTGGAGGATGGGGAGTGGGGTAGAATTTTCCAGGGCTTCATACAGGCCTGGGCTAATTTGTGCAGTGTAGTCTTTCAGTTTCAAAGCACAAACAAGGAAGGAAGATATAGGAGGAGCCGAATGCAAATAAAAAAGGCTTTCCTGAGCTGCTCAGAAAGTAGTCGTCGTCCTGATTCACAGCTACCTGAAGAAATTTGGACCATGGCTGGCCCTTCTGGGCATTTTGGTGGGGGGCACGACGTATGGGGATGCTGGATAAAGCCACTCTTTTCACAAATCAGAAACACTGTGATCAGAACATACCAGTTCACAGGGGACAGGATATTTGAAATCAAAGTTGGGGCAGAAAATTCGGTCCAGGGTCTCCAGACCCAGTACACAATGCTTTGGTCCAATAAAAGTCACACTGTGACTGGCAGATCTCCAAAGGGCACCCTTTGTCCATTAGCAAAACCACCAAATGGAAAGCACTGCCAAAACACATGGCCTCTTCTTCCCAGAAAACAGTGAAGCCATTCCCATCACTCTTACTCCGCCCAAGCGTGTCTAGCAAACTAATGCCGCTGGTGAAACCCGTCCTCTCCTTGTCTCTGTGCAGTCCCCCCTCCTACATTCATGGGCCCTGTTCTCCTGGATGGCCCCTGGGGACCCCAACATTCTCTGACTCGCTTCTTCCCTTCAGAGCTCCCTGCACCATCACTCATGCTCTAGGTACAAGGTGCCGTTGGGACTAATTCCCTGGACAATGGCATAAGGGAAAGTGACCCTCGTGTACATTTTTAGTGGGAATGTAAATCAATACAGCCATTTTGGAATGCAATTTGACAGTTTCTATTAACATTCTAAAAAGCATATACCCTAGGACCCAGCATTCCCTCTACTAGGGATTTCACCTCTAAAAATAATCAGGCATGTGTCAAGATATATGAACAAGAATGAGCACTACAGAGTGATACTTAACAACAAAAAATGAGAAGCAACCTAAATGCCCATCAGCAGGGGACCAGTCCAATAAATTATGACATAATCTTATGATGGGACACCATGCAGCCATTAAAAGAATAAGGTAGTGATTGGGAAAGATGGCCAGGATATATTATTAGGTTAAAAAAAAGTTGAGGGGCGCCTGGGTGGCTCAGTTGGTTGAGCGACTGCCTTCGGCTCAGGTCATGATCCCGGAGACCCAGGATCGAGTCCCACATCGGGCTCCCTGCTCGGTGGGAAGCCTGCTTCTCCTTCTCTCACTCCCCCTGCTTGTGTTCCCTCTCTAGCTGTGTTTCTCTCTGTCAAATAAATAAAATCTTTAAAAAAAAAGTTGAGCTGTAAACTAATATATTTCACATGATTATATTTTATGTATATATATTCATACACAGTCATGTCTATGAAAACAGTTTAAAAAACAGAGAAGAATTTATTCTAAACATTTAACAGTGATTTCCTTAAGGAGAGTAGGACTATAGAATTAAAAGGAGGAATTCTTTCTTCTTGATTTATAAAACTTTTATAAAGTATAGTAATTTGGGCCATTTTTATGACTTTTAAAATTTGTAGTTTTTAATAGTCCTTGTGTGTTCTAAAATGCAGCCTACAGGCAGGTTGGTGGTTGAGGGGATATGGGGTGTGGTAGTAAGGTATTTTTCCACTTTTTTCAGTGAAACAATGCTGGTCTTGTCTGATGTGTGTATTGGGTCGCCCCATGAAATTTAATTTGAAGGGTCCTAGGAATTAAAATATATATTTTTTTGACTTCTGGCTTGACAGCTCATTTCTGCACAGGAGCCTCAAACTCTTTACCCCACAAGGCTCAGGCATGTGGATGGGTGGGGGTTGTTAGGCTGCAGGGAATTGGGTGTGAGTGAGGCAGTCTCTTAGCCCAGAGATCGACCCCCATGGGAGACTGCTCCCTCTGCTCCAAGTAGGTCTGGACCTAGTATAGAAACAAGGGAATCCCATGTCCAGGTGAGCTGAGAACTCACCTTCCCGGCACTCGTACCGTACCCACAAGTAGCTGTCCTGGGTGGGGCACAGGTCTCCAAAGTAGGTCCCATCTGCTGCCACCTGGCATACTTGCAGCCCCTGGCACTGGCCTGGAAGTGCCCAAATCCCAGCAGGAGCAGGAAGAGTGTGAAAGATAAAAAGGGACAGGTTCAGACAGAGATGAATGACCTCTCACTCACTCATTCGTTCATTCAACCACCATTCAACCACGTTCATTCCTTCAGCACCCAAGGAATAGCTGCTGGAATCCACTGAAGACACTGACCTCGGTACTAGGGGGCGAGAGAGGTAGGATTCTTGCCCCTAAGCAGCTCAGGCTCTAACACAAGGCTTCTCAAATCTTATGATACACCAGAGTCTCCTGCAGGACTCTGGAAGACACAGATTTCCAGACCCCACCCCCAGTGTTTCTGAGTCAGTTGACATGGCGGGGGGGCAGTGTAAGAATTTACTTTTCTAACAAGCTCCCAGATGATGCTGATGGTGCTGGCCCAGGCACCCCACTTTCAGAACCACTGGTCCAGTAGCATCCAGTCAGATGGTCTAAAGAGGGAACTTACATTTTGAGAACTGACAAAGAGGGGAAAGATCAGGAAACCTGCCCAAGTGCCCACAGAAGGGAGAGGCATGGAGAGCCCAGGCCAGAAACTTCAGGTCATCCCAATACCTCTCCCTCCTGTCCAGGCAGATGAGTTACACACCTACAGAGAAGCCTAGGACGGGGAGAGGCAGGTGCTGCCTGGTTGTAGAACTGAGCTCCCACTTCTGTGCTGAATGTCAGCTGGGACCCACCTTTAGCTCCTAGAGGCCGTTCTCTAGTCCTTGTGTGTGGCCCTTTGGTATCTCAGAGCCCACAATGCAGTATGGGATCTGTCTCACACTTGAACTCTGATTTCTCCATCAGCCCCATATCTGGCTTCTAGCCAGAGAAACTTCTTTGCTTTTAAGGGATCATGTGGTTAAATTGTGCCCACTTGGATAATCCATATTAGGAATCATAAATGCATCTGCAAAGCCTCTTTGCCATGTAAATGAACATATTCACAGGCATGGTATCTCATCATACCCAGAGTTCCAGGGATTAGGGAGGCAAATCCTGGGGGCCATACCTCTGCCTATCCCAGATAGGAAGACATACGAGGGCAGAGTGTTTTTCATTCTGTCTTTTCATCTTCTCTCTGACTACAGCTCCCTCTGGACAGGCCCTCCCTCATGATCCTCGCTTCCAAGGGCAGCCTCCACTATGATTCTAGCATCTGCTGGATGGCCTTGACTTTCGGTTTTGGTAAGACCAGCCCCTCCACTTGTCCCTCTGGCCTGTAGGGGTGGCAGTGGCTTTCTGTCGCTGCTGATCTCAGAGTCGTATAATTATCCTCTGTTTGAGTTCTCAGCACTTCCACGCTGGGTAATCAGTTCCCTGCATTGAATTTCCTCTGCTGAAAGGTCTGGCATGGTTTCTCTTTTCCTTGCTTGACCAAGCTTGATACACTCCTCAATCAGAATTTGTACCCTTACTATGTGCATCCACAGGCCTAGACTGCAATCTCCAAGAGAGAGGGAATGTTTCGTTTTGTTTTTGTTCACTGCTCTATCTCGGCTCCAATACACAGAACAGTACCCAGCCCATGGCGGGTGCAAACTAAGTTTTGCATGAGTAAATACATAGCACCTTTGCTCCCTTCCTTCTGGCACTGAGCACAGTGCTAGGTGATTGCTTGTATCTGTATCTGTCTCCCCATTAGACTGTGAGCTCTTTGAAAAATAGACTGTTTGATTCATCCCCTTTTCAACAGAGTCCAGGAGAGAGCCTGTCACAATATTGGGCTCAAGAAATGTTTTTTGGCCAACTGACAATGATGAGTGAGCATGGCACTTAGATACAAACAGATTCCGTTAGGATCCTGCCCAGCTCTGTTCCTCTGACCCTTCCCAGAAGAATGCAGGGCTCTTCTCCAAGGTGCTCTCTGGGGTGTGGCTGCAAGCTTTAGAAATTTGCATCTGGGCCTTTGCTGAAATAGCCCACTGAGTCCCCTCAAGGCCTCCATGAGCTCCCTCACATCCTTCAGCCCATCCAGTCCAGGCCTTTCCCCCGTCAGAGGGATGCCTGAGCAATGAGGAGAGTGCATGGGAGCCAGGTGGCTGATTTCAGCATTTCCTTCTCCTGCTATCTGCTCTAAGGGGACCAGGGACAATGTGGACCAAGGACAATGCAGACCAGATGTGGAAGGGAGAAGAACAAATTACTTTCCCGGGGAGATGTGGCACGCTTCCCAAACTGGGGACGAAGCTACTTGCTAGGTTCTGGGAGTGCAGGGCATTCCTCCCTGAGCCTTTACAGGGTCTTAGGGTCGAGGCAGAGCCCTTCGGTGAATTGCCAAGAAGCACATGTGGGGAGATTCAGCCTGAGGCCCCAGGGACTCCAGCTTGGGCATCGACTGCCGTGTCCTTACTCGGCCCAGAAGCAACAGACCATCTGCCTTTCTGGCACCTTGCAGGTCCGACACTACTAACCACAGCAGAGAGGAGAAGGCCCCCTGTTTCCCGGACAGTAGAGTTTCTAAGAACTTTCTATGCCCCAGGAGGTTGCAAGGAGCCCTCATCATCCCTGAAACTAAAACCTTGTCACCGGGCAAATGCAGCTCAGAGGAAGATTTAATCTGATTTAGAAAAAAAAGGCCATGGAGAAACCTTCCCATATGAACAAGAGATGCCACCAGGAATGCGTGTTTCAGCATTATTCATAATAACGAGGATTATGATACAACCAATCCAACTCTCAACAAAGAGACACGTTGTAATATATACAATAGACTAAACTAATAAACTTGTACACGTATCAAAGTGGATAATAGAAAATTTAAAGACGTACTCACTGTTGTAATGAGGGGATGTTAAGCAAATATGGCCTAATGTTAGGATTTAACAACAATAGGTAGTGAGTTCCCATAGGAATTCACTGAAATATTTTCATATAATACACATATGTTTCGAGTACTTAGAAATTTAAAAAATTTATAAAAAGCAATGTTTCTTGCACCCAAGTCGAGCGGGGAGAAAAATGCCCCCTCGCCCATCCAGGTAGGTTTGCTGTTGGGTGAGGAGGTGAGCCACAGCCTCCTTGCTTCCCCATATGGTGCTGTAGGCAGAGACTGGCCCATTTTCCTAATATTGGAGGCTCAGATATGGAACTTGTTCAAGCCTTCCAGACCCCTTTTCTGGGGATGGGACACAAGGAACTGCCCTTCCCCAACAGCCAGAGCTGTCCTGGGCTCCTACCTGCCACTTCGTCCTTGACGCTGGCCCAGCTGCATTCCTCCGCCGAGAGTTCTGCTGCACCCTGGGTGCAATAATGGGGGGCGTGGCGCCCATAGAAGGCGTCCTGGATCTGGATGACCTCCCCTGAGCCGCAGTGCATGGTGGCATTGAGGCCGTCACAGGCCAGACTCTGGCCAGCACCTGTGACAAAGGGAAGGGGACACCTCAGGAGGGATCGTGATCATGACTGGGCAAGTGCTTGGTTGATGGGGAGTAGAAGGGTGTCAGGGGTCGGGACTGAGATGAAGGGACACGGCAGGAGCCTGGTCCACAGGGGTGCGAAATAGAACATGATGGGCATGGACACAGCTCTGGAGTCAGACTGCATGGTTGCAGACGCCGCCAGCCATGCACTGGCTGTGTGACTCTCTGCAGATTATTTAGCTTCTCTGTGCCCCCTCAGCATGGGTCTGTAGGAGGATTAAATGAGCTTATATATGCAGACTAAGGGCTGTACAACTGACAACTATATTCTCCTATTTTTTAAGATTTTATTTATGTATTTGACACGGGGTGGGGGAGAGAGCAAGTGCAAGCAGGGGGGATGGCAGGCAGAGGGAGAAGCAGACTCTCTGCTGAGTAGGGATTCCCCGCCCCCCGCCGTGGGGCTTGATCCCAGGACCTTGGGATCACAACCCGAGCTAAAGGTGACACTTAGACAACTGAACCACCTAGGTGCCCTATATTCTCCTATTTTGAGTACCTTCCTTTAGCCTTATCTGAAAGCAATGCCTGGCATATGATAGATGCTAAGTAAGCATTTGCTGAATGAAGGAGTCTTCCTACCAATCCTAGAAGCTGGGCTACTGACCTCCCCACGAGAAACATCAGGCTCATGGGGATCGCTGTGCTTAGACTCCACTCCAGGCCAGCTCCTGACATGTGGTCCATGTTTGGTAAACATTTTTTGGAAAAGAACAGTCTGGCTCAGATTGGCAGAGCCAGAAAGTAGGAAACTTGGTCCACACTCAGTCCTCTTTGCTTGGTGGGAACTCCACAGGGTGGGGTTAAGACCAAAATCTGTGTTCATTTCCTCTGGTTGCTCTACAAATTCCCATTAAACTAATGGCTGAAGCCAGAACAAATCGATCATCTGCTAGTTATGAAGGTCAGAAATCCAAAGTGGGTCTTACTAGGCTAGTATCAACGGGTGGGCAGGCCTGGTTCCTTCTGGAGCCTCTAAGTGAGGATCTGCTCGCTAGCCTTTTCTAGCTTCCAGAGGTACCCACGTTTGTTGGATTGTGACCCCCTCTTCCATCCCCAAAGCCAGCAGCCCTGTATCTGCCAGTCTCTCTGACCAGAGGCAGACCCCCGTTCAGGTCTCATCCTTGTCACTTCCCAGCTGTGTGGCCTTGGGCAAGGAGCTTCACCTTTCTGAGCCTCACTGTTCTTACCTTTAGAATGGGCTTACAACAGAACACCAGAGGTACTTCTGAGTACCTCTGATGAATACACACAGAATGCACAGCACTGTGCCTGGAGGTCTTGCTTGATACGTATTAGCTGCTGATGGTGTGATCTCAGAGCGTGGCTCCCAGACCCTGGGGGCTGGCAGATTCTGAGACAGGCTTCAGGTTGGGGTGCAGAAGAGGGTGAGGCTTTGGAAGGACTGTGATAAGTAGAGAGGAAAGTTATATGACCCACAGGTCCCTGAAGCTACAAGTTTTCACAATTAGCCAGGCTGGGGGCCTACATGGCACCTACTTAAAGGTGTCTGTCCCCAGACAGTGGGGAAATGGGGTAGGGGGCTCTTTAAGTACCCAAACCCAGAATGGGCCTTGGGAGCTAAGATTCTTCACTGAGAGGCTTCACTAAGCCCAGGAAGGCTGAAAGCGTCTGTCAAGCCTGGCTCGAAAGCCAGGGGGTCATGGGGCAGCTTAGCTCTAAGACCAGCCCCTACCCCAGGGGCCCATATGGCAGGCAGCATATGGGATGGCACTATCAGTCTCTCCTGCCAGCTCTTAGATGGAGTCTCCAGGGAAGGGTCCCCAGGGCGCAAAGGGAGTTAGCCATGGACAGCAGCTAGAAAGGACACAAGAGCAGGGTGTGGGAGAATTCAGGAGTCTGGGATGGTGGATGGTGGTGACTCAGACCCAGGCTAGCCAGGGCAGCAGGAATCAAGGATGTGTGAGAACAGCCTCCTGCGACCACATCTCCTTCATTGGAAAATTGGAAAAAGAGAGTAAATAGAACTGGGCATTCGCCCCTAGATGCAGATATCTGAGAGGAAAAGAGGAACAGGAATGAGGCCAGTAAGGAAGTAGGTAAGTGGATGGGGAGAGGCAGGGTATGAGTTGGGGAGACGATATGAGACGGGCACAGAGTTCTGCACAGAGATGGGTGGGCATATAGGGAGACACAGAGATAGAGACAGAGACACAAAGAGACAAGACACAAACTAGAGATAGAGCCAGAGACACACAGAGGAACACAGAGAGACAGAAGGAGGGACACCCCACAGCAGACAGCAGCTCACCAAACTGGCAGATGAAGGCGAACAGCTGCGTGCAGTTCCCTGAGGCCGCCCACCCAGATGGAGCATCTCTCCCGATGTAACCGCAGGTGCGTGGGGAGGGAGAGGCCTGTCCTCCGCGCCAGTGGCTGTAACTCACATTTGAGGTGTCCAGCCAGCTCCCCAGCCCTGGCATGGGAACACAACCACCAGGACTTAGAAACATTCTTCTGACCCCTTTTTACAGACAGAGCTGGCCTCAGCTCCGCTCCCAGCGAGCAGGAGGCACTCGGTCACGGATGACACCCTGAACTTTCCCGTGCCTGTGAAGGGACCTCACCAGCTGTTACCTTCCAACACACAGGCAAAAGAGCTCAGCCTAAAAGCCAGGGCTCCACATCACAGAGCCCAAACAAAGTGGTTTGATTCAACACATACTTCCAGGTCTGTCTTATTATAATCTAAATAAGAGCACAGAAGTATGCCTTAGGATCTTTTTTTGTTTTGTTAAATTATATTATTTTATTTTTTCAGTGTTCCAAGATTCATTGTTTATGCCCCACAACCAGTGCTCCATGCAATACGTGCCCTCAGTACCCGCCACCAGGCTCACCCATCCCCCCATCCCCGCCCTTCCAAGACCCTCAGTTTGTTTCTGAGTCCCAAGTCTCTCATGTATACAATGGAATATTACGCCTCCATCAGAAAGGATGAACACCCAACTTTTGCCTTGGGATGTTCAAAGGTGTTTTGTAGAGAGGCAGGGCCCTTGTCAAATATATCTAGGCCATGCTGAATTAAAACAGAAGCAGTCTTCCTTACTTCGGGATTCTTCAGCCCCTGGAACACCCTGATGCGCTCTTGAAGAAGTAGCCTGTGCAAGTGTGTGGAGCACAAAGGCATTTCAAGGACACTAGAAATCTAGAAAACACTTAATATAAAGTATTTACTCTGGGGATGCCCAGGTGGCTCAGTCAGTTCAGTGTCTGCCTTCAGCTCAGGTCATGATCCCAGGGTCCTAGGATCGAGCCCCACATCAGGCTCCCTGCTTTAATAGGGAATCTGCTTCTCCTTCTGCTTGCTGCTCCCCCTGCTTGTGTATGCTCTCTCTCCCTCCGTCTCTCTGACAAATAAAATCTTTAAAAACGAACAAAATTTTTAGTCTGAAGACTCAACATGTATTTATTCATTTTTAAAAATCCATACAAATGGTTTAAAAATGTAGAGTGAAAAAGGATATAAAATAAAAACACCTCCCCTTTCCCAACCTACAGGGCACTCCTGTTATTTATATGTTTCTCGTGAATTGATTCAGATTGATTTTTAGCCCCATATCAGCATCTATGAGTGCCTGAAACCAATTTACACAAATGCCATCATAGCACAAATCCGCTGGCACCCTGTCCCTTCCTTCTTAAATAACCTTAAATATTAGGCATGGTTTCATGTCGACCTACATAGATCTACCTCATGTTCTGGAATAGCCATATTTTTGAATAGACACAACTCCTTTAACTGTGCATGAATTGGCATTCAATATACAGAAACCCACAACTGCTACATCCACAAATCAAGAAACCATTCAATAGATATTCCCTGAAGATGCATTTTAGAATTCAAATCCCGAGGCTATACATTCCCTAAAAAAAGCTTCCCCACTTCTCCCTAATTAAGCCTTTCCATCCACTCTGGAATAGAAGTGCTTTCCCAGGCTCATTTCCAAAACCCAGTAGCTTCGACGGGGCGATGTGATGTGCTGGGACACTGGCAGAGTCTTCAGTGCCCTTCATCAGTAACGTCATCTTGAGCAAACCATTTCCTCCCCCTGGACTTCAAGTTCCTCATCCATAAAATAAAAGTAGCAATGTGTACCTTGTGGGGCAGGTGCCAGGATTAAATATGAATGTTCATTTGTCCATTCTCTGCTATGTACAGGCACTGGGAAAACAAAATGGTCAGAATGTGTTTCCTGTTCTTGAGGAACTCATTGTCTAGGAAGGAAGACAGACGCGTAAAAACTTGAAGTCATGCTGAAAATACCCTCAAGAATGTGGACGAGGCCCTACAGGTGCAGAGAGAAGGACTCGCTGTTTTACTGAGTTTGGAGGAGGGAGAGCTCACAAAGTAAAAGGTAAGGGAGAGTTTCTAGGAGGACCATTAAAATGAAGCTATCTCATGTGAAGGGTGTGGTATCAAGCTATTAACCTGCTTTAATCCTGTAAGAAATGGAGAAAGGAATGTGGAAGTGCTTTAAAAAAAAAAAAAAAGATTTATTTATTTGAGAGAGAGAAGGTGGGAGGGGGAGCAGAGGGAGAGAAAACCTGACATTGGGCTCGATCTCATGACTCTGAGATCACAACCCTGAGATCGCGACCTGAGCCAAAACCAAGAGTCAGACACTCAACTGACTGTGCCAACCAGGGGCCCCCTGGAAGTGCTTTGAAAATAGCTTAGTAATTGTTTCTTGAGACTCTGCTTTCTCTTCTGTGAAATAGAAGCAACAATATTATCTCACTGATTATTGTAGGGATTGAAGGCAATAATGGGTGAGAAGGACTTGGAGACTATTCCAGCAAGAACTGAAGAAGTCATAGTCTTAGTTTTAGGCACATTCGAACAAATGAATGTTTGCAGAGTGTCAACGAAGTCCCAGTTGCTGCGCTAGGTACTGTACATGAGTTGTTTCATTTGATCCACAAAACAACCAAAGAGGAGGGTATCCTCACCATGAGAATTAAGATATATTAATTTGTTCCATGAGGCTCTGTGTAAGAAGCAATGATAAGAATCAGAGACATAAGCTTCCCATGAAATATAACTTTCACAGCACCTACCTTCTGTGGTTCCATTCTGAGCTGAGTT
Source organism: Spilogale gracilis (assembly GCA_004023965.1). Lineage (NCBI taxonomy): Eukaryota > Metazoa > Chordata > Mammalia > Carnivora > Mephitidae > Spilogale > Spilogale gracilis. Next base: position 321,323 of record PITA01000149.1, on the reverse strand, counting down.
CCCTATGAGTCCGATCCACCATTCCCTGTCTTGGGAGATGTGCCTCTGCAGAAACTGCTGGGTGTCTTCATCATGAATAAAGACCAAATGGCCCCCTTGCTCCTCGCACCAGCTCTGGGCACCGTAGAAGGTGCGACCAAGAGGCACGAATTCATAACAAGAGTCTCTGAAGGCCACTTGACTTTTCGAGCAAAAGCTGCCCGCCTCCGGCTTAGAGACTGTGGCTTTAAATCTTAGAGCAAGTACCAAGAACACCAAGCCCACTGTGCTCATCCTTGAGTCACCGCTGGAGCATCTGGATGGAGCTGGCTCTCATGTCCTTCTTATGCTGCTGTCTCACAACCATCTGCTATCCATCTTTCCTTCTCTCTTGGCATCAAATAAGAGTTACCACCTCTTGTTTAAGAAACAAAAGGCTCAGGATGAATGTGTCTGCATTTTTGCTTTGCCCAGCTCTTTGTTTAATCCCTGTTCCAAGTCCAATTAATTTGCAAAACAGCCGTCTAGAGAAACATATAGCTCCTATCTCACCTGTCTTCTTGTCATTCAATCAGCTGTCAGCTTCTGAGAAAAATTCCTTGCTGTGGATTTTGTGTTGTTCTTTTCACGAGAAGCCATCAGCATGTGGGAAGTATGTGATAAAAGAAAAATGGCAGGAAAGGGACAGTGATAGGATGGTAAAAACAAAACAAAAAACAAAAAAACCAAACAACCAAGATGCACTCCTCTCCAGTGCTATTGTCCAGAGTCGTGGCTGTACCCAAATGATAATCACATTCTCCCCAGCATGGTTTAAATGCTAATGGATATGTCTCCCACTCTGACTCATCATGTTACTACTCATGCCTGTTGGAGAAAACAGATTTTCTACAAAACTGTTTTGATATTACCATGAAAACAAACTTTTAAATCTTCAAACCTGACCATCCTCACCCACTTCCTAAGCCCTCCAGTGGGTGTGCATGGCCTCAGGATCAAGTTCAAGCTCCTTAGTTTTATATACGATGCTCAGTATGAAATGGCCACTGACAATATTTTCACCCCCCAAGTGTGGGGAAATAGACTCACCCTTTGCCGATGGGAGTGTGAACTGGTACAACCTCCATTGTTGGCAGTTGGACAATATCTATCAAAAGTTTAAAAGCATGAGCTCTATAATATAGTAGTTCAAATTCTAGAAATTTTACATACAAATGCATTTATTCATGTGTAAAATGTCGTATGTTAAAGGTTATTTATTACAGAATTTTGAAAGAAGGAAGGACTGGAAGCAACCTAAATGTCCATTGATTGGAAAGTGATCAACAAAATGTGGTACATTCTCCATATGCACAAAAAAATGAGCAGCTTCTTTATATATAAATTTGGAGGGATAGCTATGATTTTTGCTAATATTGAAAGCAAAGTATGAGACATCATTGACAGTCTAATGCCATTTATACAAAAACATCTATGCATATTTATTTGTATTTGTGGAATATATCTCCCCAAGGACTTATAAGAGACTGGCAATAGTGATTGCCTGGGTCAGGGGTGGCGGGAGCTAGGTGAGTGGGAGCCAGAGGAAGGAGCAAGACTTTGGTTTCATTAGCTACATTTTTGAAAATTTCTGTCTTGGACCATGTGAATGTCTTACCTGTTCAAAAATAGTAAATTCTTTTTAAAAAACATCTCATGGGTCCATCATCCCCCTAGCATCTCAAAGTCCAGCCCCTTCTATCAGTTCATTGCTGTCAACCTTCCCTGATGCCTCCTCTGTGCCCATGCTGTTCCCTCTGCCAGGAACCTTTTCTTTAGTCCTGCCCTCTCCACCTTCGCAACTCATCTCAAACGTCAGTTCCTTTGTGGATTTTGTAGAACTTGTCTCATAAAATATGCTACTCTCCTCTGAGTTTCCTTTTTCTTTCTGTCAATGAAAACTTAAGATAGACTTTGCATACCATACAATCCACTAGTTTAAAATGTGCAAGTCAGTGGTTTTTAGTATTTTCACAGAGTGGTGCAACCTTCACCATGATCGAGTTTAGAACATTTTCATGACCCCAGAAGGAAACCCTTCACCCCCTGACATTCACTCCCAAATCTCCCTCCCGCAACTCCTGACAGCCACTAATCTTCTTTTGGGCTCTGTAGGTTTGCAGGCTCTGCACATTTCATATAAACAGAATCACATAACATGTGGTCTTCGTGGCCAGCTTCTTTCACATGAGCGTAGGCTCTCCAAGTTTCCTCCATCTTGTAGCTCGGACCATTACTTCACTACTTTACTCTTGTTTTGGCACTCAGTAAAAGTTTATTGAATAAAACTGAATGAAGAGTTTTCTAGAACGAATATATTCCTCACCTTAGTTCCTTGTTTGCTGAGTGGTATTTGTTATTCATGTTATTCATGGTAACTTTCCAAATGAACTGAGTTTGACACAATTACTAACTTGCTTCAGCAGTGGGAAAAATTGTTCTAACTATTAACACCAGAGTTCCTCTTGGGCACTTTTTCTTTAGGAAAATACCGAGAGAGGCCATTTGGGTTGGGAAGGGGAGACACCAAGGGTGTGGTTTGGACTATAACAAAGCACGGTGCTGGATGACTGGTCAGTGTAAGACCTTAGTGATTCAAGGTTGAAGAAAGGACTACACAACGTGGTAGGACTCTAGAACCTTCAAGAGAGGTATTAAGTGGGTCAGCTGGGTAGCTCAGCCTTTGGCTCAAGTCATGCTCAGGTCATGATCCCAGGGTCCCTGCTCCATGGGGAGCCCGCTTCTCCCTCTCCCTCTGCCTTTCTCCTCTGCTTTTGTACTCTCTGTCTTGTTGTCTCTCTCTCAAATAAATAAATAAAATCTTAAAAAGAAAAAGCATCAGGCAAATAGTTCCCCTGCTTATTACACATGCCAGCTACCAGTCTGGAGTGATCTGCTTCTTTCTTCAGTCTTTCCCTGACCTGCCCTACGTGTACAGATGCCAGTTTTTGAACCCACACTGGGACTGACCCTTGGCCTCCATCCCTTTCCCAGAAGCCCTTCCAAGCCCTCTGGAGCAGCCCTGCCAGTAGCCCAGGGCAGGACTGATGTCATTGCTGAGTCACACCCTGGAACACAGAGAATGATGGTCTCTTATCTCCCGAGGGCCAAGCTTCTAAGGACTTCTATTAGAAATCTATGTGGAAGAAAAAAAAAAAAAAAGAAATCTATGTGGAAGGCCTCATACAGCGATAATGTATCTCCTGGATAAAGGCTTAATTTATGACCCTCATGGAACATGCTTGGAGACATTTGATGACAGATGCAAATCCACAGGCTAAATTCCACTTTTGCATTCTTTACATTCTGATAAATTGCAGACTCCCAGGCACAGCATTTGTCCTGGTGGCGTCAGCTCCCAGTGTGTCTTAGCATCTGTGTATGTCAATGAAGGAAGCAGGGCATGGCTGGACCCGGGTGAACCTGTTTCCAGTGATCTGATTCAGCTACCTGGGCCTCCAAGCCCTGGTTTTGGGGACCAGAAAATGAAAACAGAGAGTGAATTTGGTTTACATGGGGTTTTAAGTCCTGAAAAGAACCATAAAGTGGTTCATGCCCTATGGCCCAGCCATCCTGGTCCTGGGAATGGACCCATTTTAGTTTGGTTTCCCTTAGAAGTTAACTGAGACAAGAATTTTAGAGCAAGCAATTTATCTGGGAGGACATTCCAGAAACAGTGGCAGGAGATGGGGGGAGTACATTGCTTTATATGAATTGGTGTTTTCATTGGACATAAACTGAATTGAATCTTGCCCTCCATCCAGCTGAAAGACAACATAACAAAAGAACCTCCGTAGTCCCTCTGCCCCAGCACAGTTTCATTTCTCTGTGGTTCCTTCAAGTGCCTCTTGCCTTGGAGATGGGTGTTTGACTAGGCACAGCTATAGTGTGCATATAATTAGTTCATAGGACACTTCCCCCTTATCTTTAGATGGTAGATCTTTCCCATGTTGCTGAAGGGCTTTGGAATTGTCATGGTGGGGGCTGTGCTTCCTTTCCCTGAACAGGCACTTACTACACCATTCCCACATTGCTGGATTCCTTGTGTGGTTTTCCTCATCTGTTTTGTTATGTGTTCAGCATTACAATACTAGTCTACACTGCTCTGAACATCTTCTTGCACTTGCCGTTCAGCCTGGACTGAGTCATCTCCTGAGGGTTGTACCAGGCATTACCAAGGACCCACCTTAACCCCTCACATTTAAGGCTTCTAAATGCAACCCCCTGTAGCTCTTTGCCTCCCTCTGCACACAAGGGACAGGATGGAGGTGCCTGGAAGTTTGCGACTCTTGGGAAAAACTCTCACCCTTGATTGGCCGGGGTTGGTGGATCAGTCCCCAGATCCCTCAAGATAACTCTCAAACATGCTCACACCCCATCTCACTGCCCAACAGTCCAACTGAGCTCCAGTTGCCCATGGTGGTACCAGCCTTGATGATGTGCTGCTAACACCTTCCCTCCCTGTTTCATGTCCCCACACCTTTGCTGGCCTTTTCTGGCTTCAGCTCCCAAATAAGCCACTTGCACCCAAACCCTTGCCTACCCACAGCACACAAACATCTTCATGATTCTTGTTTTGGACTCAGTGCTTATTTAAACCAGATCAATTAATGATCTGTGGGTTTTTCACATTGCTGATCCCGCTTGGAGACTCAGACTGGCAGATCAAATCCCAGGAAACTCGTTCACACAGCTGAGCTGTGTCTTGCACACTTTCCTGATGGTTTCAGTTCTTTACTTAGGGACCATCTCTGAGCAGCTACTAATGACCTCAGGCATTGGGATGGGGGGTAGTATTCTCCTGGTTTTTGAGATGTGTGTGTAGGTGAGTCCTCTGTGTTTGTTCACCTATGCTAAGCTGTTTGCTTCTATAACATGGCTAGTAACCTGGATCTTGAAGGATTAACCAGGAAGAAAGGGGTGGGGTGGAGGTAGGGGTGGGAATAGAGCTAGTAGAAAGGGTGATTTAGGGAGAGGCCCTGTAACACCAAATCCTTATTTCTTGGAAGTATCCCAGAACCAGTACAGACTAAAACCCCTTGCAGTATCCCCCAAGGGATGTTCTGCCACCACAGTTTTGCACATGCCCTTTCTTTCCAAGAATGCCTCTTCTTGGGGCGCCTCACTAGCTCAGTCAGTTGAACGTCCAACTCTTGGTTTCGGTGTGTGTTTTGATCTTGGGGTTCTGGGATCAAGCCCCACATCGGGCTACCAGCTCAGGGGGAGTCTGCTTGAGGATTTTGCTCCCTTTCCCTCTTCCCATGCCCACACATGCACGTGCTCTCTCTCTAAAATACAGAAATCCTTTAAAAAATATTCATTTTTTTCTTATTCTTTCTTATTCTATATCATTCATTCTTATAAGCTTGTCTGTATACCTGCTTCCTTTTCTCAAAAATAGCTTAACTATAAACCTCTTCTTCTCATACTCTACAGGAGTTAACTGCCATGTCTTTCATGTCCTCAAAGTGGTTTAATCTACTTCTGTGTTAGCACAGTTTAAACATATTTGGCCCTACAGAAGGCATGAACAGATATTTCTGCAAAGAAGACATCCAGATGGCCAACAGACATATGAAAAAGTGCTCAACATCAGTATCAAGGAAATACAAATCAAAACCAGAGTGAGATGCCACCTCATGGCAGTCAAAAAAGCTAAAATTAACAAATCAGGAAATGACAGATGTTGGTGAGGATGTGCAGAAAGGGGAACCCTCCTACACTGTTGGTGGGAATACAAGCTGGTGCAGCCACTCTAGGAAACAGTATGGAGGTTCCTCAAAAAGTTGAAAATAGAACTACCCTACCACCCAGTGATTGCACTCCTGGGTATCTACTTTAGAGATACGAATGTAGTGATCTGAAGGGGCACCTGCACCCCAATGATTATAGCAGCAGTGTCCATGATAGCCAAACTATGGAGAGAGCCTAGCTGCCCACCAACAGATGAATGGATAAAGAAGATGTGGTGTATATTTATAATGGAATATTATGCAGCTATCAAGAAACCCGAACTCTTGCCATTTGCAGCGATGTGGATGGAACTAGAGGCCATTATGCTAAGCCAAATAAGTCAATCAGAGAAAGACAATTACCATATGATATCACTGATAGGAGGAATTTGAGAAATAAGACAGAGGATCATGTGGGAAGGGAGGGAAAAATGAAACAAGACAAAACCAGAGAAGGAGACAAACCATAAGAGACTCTTAATCTCAGGAAACAATCTGAGGGTTGCTGGAAGGAAGAGGAGTGGGAAGGATGGGGTGGCTGGGTTATGGACATTGGGGAGGGTATGTGCTATGGTGAGTACTGTGAATTGTGTAAGACTGATTAACACAGACTTATACCCCTGAAGCAAGTAATACATTATATGTTAATTAAAATAATAATAGTAACTCCATTAAAAAATATATTTGGCCCTAAACAAAGAGAGCAAAAGACAATGAAAGAGAAACTGTGGGAACTTGGCTATAAAAATAAGTCCACGTATAACCTTTTAAATTTCTACTTTAAAGTTGTTTTTGCTTAATGACTACTGTGGGTTCAATTGTGTCTTCCAAAAAGACACACTGGGAGTCCTAACCGTTGGTACCTGCGAACATGACTTCTTTGGAAATAGGGCCTTTGCAATGTGTAGTCAAGATGAGGTCGTGCTTAGGTAAGGTGAGTCCAAACTCAGTGACAGGGACCTTATAAGCAAGGGGAATCTAAGCACAGAGATGAACAGACATGGAGGGAAATGCCACATAATGAGAGAGGCAGAGACTGGAACCACGGACCATCCAGGATGGCTGTAGCCCCACCAGAAGTTAGAAGGAGCAGGGAGGGAATTTTCCCTAGAGACTTCAGAAGGACTGCAGCTCTGCTGATGCTTTGATTTTGGACTTCCGACCTCCGAAACGGTGACTGAATAAATTTCTGTTTAAGCCACCACGTTTGTGGTATTTTTGTCACGACAGCCCTAGCAAACCTGTGTGATGACAACATAGCAGTGTGGCCATGTGTCATTCATTCATGCAATTAATATTTGTTGAGCACCTACTACGTGCCAGGCACTGTGCTAAGCTCTGGATTTTAAAGAGGACAGTGACACACACAGTCAGGCTTGCATTTCCGCCAGGTCACCTGGTGGCAGCAAGGAGGGTAGATTGGAGCAGGTGGGCCTGGAGGCAGGCAGTCCAGGAAGAGGCTGTTCTCAAGAGATGAGCAATAGTGAGGACACTGGCCAGGGGGCTGGAGGAGAAAGGAACTATTGGAAAGATTAGTTAGGAGCCTGAAACATTAGGACTATGGCAGTTATTTAAGTTGAATTTTTGTGAGGCTTCACTGGCTGGGCCCTGAGTACAGCACAGTGGAAATTAAAGTGTTTCAACTCAGGCTTTAGAAGGCATTTCCTTTTCTACCAGTAATGCCCTCTGCAGTTCAGTCTTGTCCCTTCTACCTCTTAGACATGCCACCTTATTATAATAACTATTATTTGTCTTCTTTTCTTCCCTGTTAGGCTGTGAGTTCACTGAGTCCAGGAGTTACAATTTCCCATCTTTCTATCTCTTATACCCAACATGACACTAGTCTCTGCATCTAGTAGTCCTTTGTGGCATTGATGAACCCTCCTAAGTGTTAGTGGGATACATTGTGGTCTTTCATTTTAGTGGTGAAGCGCCCACTCCAGGAGTCCTAGGACGCCCCCCCCCCCACTCCCTACATCCTCCTGCTTTGTACAGGCCTGTGGGGACTGTGGCATTCTGGGGCTCACCACTGACACTTCTCCCTTGGGGAGGCAGCTGCCACCTCTCCTGGGACTTTGCCTGTCACCTTGAACCCTGTTATCCAAGAGTTTCACATTATCTGCTCAGTTTATCACCCTGGCTAATTAAAGGCACCACTTAGAAGCTAAGTTAATTGGAAAACTGCAAAGTAATTTAGATGTGATAAGCTTATCTCCACAAAGGCAAATATTAATGCATTTTTGGTCATGACTTTGTAATAGGAGATAGAGAATTGCAAAATAAGGTTGTTTTTTTATAGCACAAAAACTTTTCTTTTTGAATTCAGTTTTTACTTCTACAACTCATGACTTCTTTATGGATGCAACATATCCCGTGGAAAAAGAGAACTCTGAAAAGGCAGCCTCTTCTTCCTTGCTCCTTCCCCAGATGACAAGGTAAGAGGATCCCACGTTCATTTTGTGTGATCCGTGGCCCAGAGGCACAACCTCATGGAGCTTCAGTTGCTTTCTTGATGAAAAAAAAAAAGTAGGGGGATAATAATAGTAGCTGCTGGGTCTATGCCAGAATTAGAAGATAGGGTGTGTGAAAAATATAGAGGTCGGGACACATATCTGTGAACTCCTCTCCTTCCCACCAAAAGGAGGAGACGAAGGCTTCCGGCTTGCCCAGTGAGTGTCTCAGATCCTCTGAAGGGCAGACCGTGTGTGATCCTGTACCAAGTCCTGCAACTTCTGAGAGTGAATCCCCTTCTACTGCCCCTGCATCGCTGCTGGAAGTGGCATGGACAACTTGTGCAAATGTGTGTGTGACTTGGGAGGAAGCCCGGGAGAGCTTCCTGACTCGGGGGGAGTGCCCTGCCAGGCAGCACCTCCCTGGAACTCCTGCCCTCCACGGGCTCTCTGCTTCTTCCTGTTTCCCTTTTGGCAACCCCAGCCTCCAGGCCCCAAGTCTGTGATCATTCCCCTCTTCCCTCTCTCTGATGTACAACTATTCCCATCAGATGGGTGGGACTCCATATTTGAGGGACAGATGAATGAATGAGTGAATGAATGAACACATAGGCTAATTCATATCTTTCCCATTGCCAACCACAGACTTCTCTGACACTTGTACCATCTGAACTGGCCTGCTCGCAGCCATAGCTTCCTCTGCGCACCTTGGTCATATGTAAATGCCATCTTAGCAACTTGCCTGCTAGCTCAGCACTGTCAATAGAACTTTCCCTGATGATGGAGATGTTCTGTCTGCACATACTAGCATGGCAGCCATTAGCCACACGTGTCTGTGGAGCCTTTGATGTGTGGTTAGTATGAAGGAGGGATTTAATTTCATTGTAATTGTCTTTAAATTTATATAGCCAGCCACGTGCTCTTAGTGTCTACTATACCAGCCAGCATGGCTAAGCTCCCACATTAATGCCTTCACTGGACATGATCTCTGGACTTAGGACACCACTGTCTACAGTATGAAGCCCTATGAAGCCCAAATTCTTACATTCCTGAACAATCCAATCCCGAAACCACTTTCCACCCTCATCTCGGGGGTAGTAGGAATGAACACTGATTGCAAGTATGACCTCTGGAGTCAAGCTGCTGGGGTTCGAAGCCCAGCTCCACAGCCTGGAAAGTTACTTAACTCTCTGTATGTCACTCTCATTATCTGGAAAATGGGGTCAAATACCTACTTAGGGTTTTTGTGAGGAGAACATGCATTCCTATGTGCCGAAAAGCTTAGAAGAATGCCTCACACACAGGAAGCTCTTAGTAAATGGCACCTATGATTATCATTATTTCTCTCTGTCCCTGGCAGAGCCAGCCTGTCCTCCCTCTCCCCCCTAGAGTTGTCCAGCTCTGTGCCATCATTCACACTGGTCCTCCTCTTTGCCTATCCAAACACTTCCCACTCTCAAGGGATCAACTGTGCACCCCCTCCTCCAGGAAGCCTTCTGTCCCAACCCTCCCTAGACAGAGCAAACCTTCCTTTCCTGGAACTCCCATAATACTTGCTGACTGGGCCTCTTCTAGAGCAGCTGTAATAGGCAACTAGTTATTACTTACTGTATACATGTCTTCACAGTCAGCCTAGAGCAAACTTCAAATCCTAGACTAGATCATGGATGTCTGTTTACCTTTCAGGGACAGGCCAGAGATATATGCATTGTAACCATCAACAAATTCATATTTTTGATTATCGTATTTGGTCATGTTTCCAATTTTTCTCTCTTGCCCAAGGAAATAAAGGAACATGCTTTAAGCTCCCGCTTTATTCTAAGTCCCATAATGGACATAATCAGAGTTTTTACAGCTTAATTTAAACTTTGCAGCCACTTGGGGGAGAGGTATTATAATTCCTCTTTTCAAGATCAGGCAGCTGAGGGTCTGAGATTTAGGCAAAGAGCACAGGTGCTCAGCTAGTAAGGAGAAGAGCTGGGCCTCCAATGCACATAGGTTTGTTGGGGTTGCTAAGGCCAAAGATGGCCTAACCAGGGACCACAGTGCCCAGGCACCACGTTCACACCTTTGCTCAGTCCTTTCCCCACTGCACGTTGGCTGGTTCTGGGATTTGTGCTAACCAGTAGCGGGCAGTGAAGTAAAACAACGCCAGTCCTGGGTTCGCCTTGCAAGAAGCTGGCAGGTTCTGCTGCCTCTCTCTTGAAGCACTTTTGGGAGGCTTTTGCTGCCATGGAAGGAGTCCGGCTATCTTGCTGGAGAGATGTCATGGAGAGGGTCAAGGCTGGGCCCTGAGACTACATAGAGAGGAAGAGAGGCCCAGACCCGGTCCTCCTAGCCTGCCACTCAACTGCCAGCTAACTTGCAACCACAAAAGAAAACCCAAGTGATGAAAGCAGAAACCAGTCAGAGCCCAGCAGAGCCCAATCAGCCCACAGAACTGAGCCCAGAGAGGCAAGAAAAACGACAGGTGCTTTAAGCTGTTAAGTTTCAGAGTGGTTTGTTTCACAGTAGTGAATGACCAAACCTCTTATTTAAGGTGAGCTGCCTCCCTGTGTTCCCGTTACCCTGCTCTGTGATGCACTGGCCAGTTTTCAGTCCACTTGAAGGCAACAAATGCATTACAAAACCTGTCCGTGGAATACCCACTTTTGCTCTCCTCCCTTCCTCAACAAGAGACCTCAACAAGCAGCGGGCACTGCTGTGTGGTGGGAAGGAGTAAGCACTCGAGAGCTGTCGGCCTAAAATGGTTCCTTCCATTTCTGAGGCTGTGCCAATAAGGATGCTGTTAACTCCCTCGCAGGGCTGTGTAGGAATTAAATAACGTGCTGCTCATCAGAACCCAAGCACGGTTCTTGGAGCGTGTCAACGATCTAGGGAATGGCGTTTGTGAGAGGCTGGAGAACAGTTCCTGCTCCTACAAGGCCCTCCTGCCGCTCTTCCCTGATTAGCAAAGACCTAGAAAGCAGGGGTCAGGGTTTCATGGGGCCAGAGCAATGCCAGAGCTTCCTGACGGAGAGCAGCTGCTGCTTGTTATCTCTGTTTACAAAGAGGGAGGCTGGACGGTCAACATGAAGGCTGTCCCGGGAACCACTGCGGGACTCCTAACCCCGTTGGGAAGTGTATGTCCTTCGGGATATGAAGACCTTGCCTCCCAACAAAAAGAACAGCATGGGAGTGAAGAAGGCAGAACTCTCATTAACCACCTCTGTAACTCCAGAGCCTGGCAACTAGGCAGTGTACATTCAAAGAAGGCACAGAATTATTTTCCTGCTTCATTTCCTGCTGTATTTCCAGCACATAGTAGGTGCTTAGTAAATACACATTGAATGAATAAATGAATGTGGGGGTGAAAGAATGTCGCACTGCCTGTAGCCAATACTGTGGGTTGCCTGTCCCAAGCCATTTGCTCCTTGTTCCTTGCTAATGGATTCCTCGTGTGAGTCTGGTGGCAACATGCTGCCCAGGGAAGATTAAGAAAATCAGGGCTTAAGAAAATCAGGGTAGGATGCCTGGGTGGCTCACTGGGTTAAGCCTCTGCCTTCGGCTCAGGTCAGGATCTCAGGGTCCTGGGATGGAGGCCTGCATCGGGCTCTCTGCTAAGCAGGGAGCCTGCTTCCTCCTCTCTCTCTGCCTGCCTCTCTGCCTACTTGTGATCTCTCTCTCTCTGTCAAATAAATAAATAAAATCTTTAAGAAAAGAAAAGAAAAGAAAAAGAAAAGAAAATCAGGGCACACTTGCCCTCCTTGCCAGGAATTTGTTTAGCGGTGGTCATGCGACACCATTTAGCCAATGAGACTAAGAGAAAAATCTGCTCAGAGGATCCTGGGAAATGTTTTTCTTGGCATAAAGAGAGGGAGCTGTAAGAAGGAAATGCCTCCTTTTCCCCCACCTTGTGTCTCTGCTTTAGCACGTTATTATGAAAGGACATGGTTCCTGGGTTGAAGGCAACCATTCATAAGCAAAACTGAGCAAGCCCAAGGATGAGACACCAAGCCCCTGAGGATGGCATGGTGGTGCCTGGCAAGATGGCCCAGATAAGCTTTCAGTCCACTCAGGACCCCCAGTGGTCTTGACGTCTGAGACGAAGACACATCCTCAGAGTTCCTGCAGGTATTCTGTTACTTCCAGCCAAAGCATCTTCCCTTAACTCGTTGAACCTTCATGATATCATCATGGGATGAATTGTGTCTTCCCCTCCCCCAGCCCAAGATTCACATGTTGGAGCCCTAGCACCTTGGAACGTAACTGAATTTGGAGAGAGAGCCTTTAGGGAGGTGATTAAATTAAAATGAGTCTCTTAGGGTGGGCCCTAATGCATTCTGACTGGTATCCTTATAAGAGGAGGAAATTTGGACACTCAAGCAGGGATGCATGTGCCCAGACAAATGACTATGTAAGGACACAGTGAGAAAAGATAGCCGTCTGCACACCAGGGAGGGAGGCCTCAGAAGAAGCCAGCCCTGCTGATACTTTGATCTTGGACTTTCAGCCTCCAGAAGTGTAAGAAAGCAAACTTGTGCTATTTAAGCCATCCACTGATACTTTGTTATGGGAGCCCTAGAAAACTAATACAGATAGCCATTGTTAATTGATAATCCCCATTATCAAAAAGTACTGACCTCACCATGTAATTGTCCTTGCGGTGCGGTTGGGGCCTGAACCAAGAAAACTGGCCTTGGTTTCTCAGTATTATATAACAGGGCAATGATAACCCAAGGCTGGCCTTCTTGTGTCCTCCACCCATTAATTACTTCATTCCCCCAAAATCTAGCTAACATCCATCATGTGTTTGTTGGCACTGAGTGGGGTTGTCACAGAGTGTATACTTTGGAGTGAGGCTGCCTAGCTTGGCTTCCTAATTGTCTCCTAGTCCCTATGTGACCTAAGGCAAGTTGGTTATTTTTCCTGACTTCCTGAATCTCTAGAATGATGCTAAGAACACCCATCTCCTAGGATTATGTAAAGTCTGAGCGAGCTAGCACATGTAGAATGCTTGCTTTGCAAAGCACTTGACTCAGAGAAGGCGCTCGATGTGAATGGGAGCCATTGCTTTGCTGGATATACAAAACGGACAAGAGAGGAGACACAGTCATGTTTTCCTTTCTGTAAATCAGTATTGTCCTCTCCACAAACCCTGTGGCCTAGGTATTGCCACCCTGTTTTGCAGAGTAAAGAAAGGTTCAGAGGCTGGTGACAACAGTCACACTTTATAAATCACAGCCCTAAGATCCCAACAGATCTTCTGAGCGCTAAGCCTTGAGCTCTTTTTTTTTTTCCCCTGCACCAGAGCTCCTGCCTCTGGTGGTGCATTTTTTCCCCCTGAGCTTATAGTTTATGCCAGACATTCTCATTTAATCCCCACAAGGACACAGCTTTCACAACCTAGGAATGATAATGCTGACGCTGACATGGATACACATGTTTAGACCAGACAGAAGAATAAACTGGCAAGTTATGGGACTGAATGGAAAATGTGGGTCAAAGGGAACTGCCTTCTGAGCGATTGGGGAAGAAAGGGTAGTCATTGGCAGCTGTTTGGGGCCAGGTGCCTTTGCTAGCCCCTTGACTTACAATACTTTGGGACTTTGGTATCATTACATCCCCCGCTTTATGGCTAAGGAAAAGGAGGCTCAGAGAGGATAATAGAGACATAGCTAAAAGGGAAGAATGTGAATCTTGTATTAACCCAAACACACAGCGTCTTCCCCTGGACCAGGGCTCCTCAATAGCTCCGAGAATCGAATCGTCCAAGACATGTTTAAGACCACCCACAGCTGGACTTCCCCTAGAGACATCCTGCAGCAGGGGGTGTGGAGCGAGGCTCAGCTCCGGACCAGGAAGCGCAGGCAGCCAGGTGATCAGAGTGTGTGCTGCCAGGGATGGGCCTGCAGCCAGACCAAGGGGCTGTCCGGACTGGGCTCCCAGATCCGGGAACTCAGTCTCGGCCCAGACCTGACAAGAACTGTACTCAGCAGCCACATAAAGACCAGCACCACACCCTGTCTTCCCCTACCTGGAGAGGAAACAGCAGCTGCTTTCTTTAAGCAAGAGGAGTAGAGAGGAGTCCACTAACTCATCACCCAACATTCAAAGCCACTTGAATATGGATTTTAGGCAATGGCATCACATCGAGAGGGGACTCTGAAATCACAGATGGGCATCCTTTCTCTCTCCTGTTAGACCAGGAAGTCCAAATGATATTTGTTTTTTGTTTCGTTTTTGCTTTTGTTTTTTACTATTCATAATTGTTCTCAAGGAGAGTTATTGGTTCCCTACATTTATGGTTTAAATGAGTAAACATTTTTATGTTTACTTCTCCAAAACAGAAATATAATAAATTAAGTTGCTCTTTGAATTCATTTTTTAAGGAGGGGGAGGCTCAGGGCTCTTTATTCAAAACAAAACAAAAAAAGCTCTCTCTGCTAAAGAAGTTTCCACCATGTGCAGAAGGCACTCTAGCGATTGACTCATCTCCCGTAATCCCAGGTCCTGATAGTTTCTCCTCTTGTTCTGATCATAAATGATCTCCATTTCCTTGGTTGGATTATTTCAGGCTGCATACCTACGCAGAATGCGCCCGCTGAATTATCCCGCCAATTTAAACCCAGCAGAAGACTAGCTTTTCTTGCTTAAGCCAGAAGTGGAACTGGAAAGGGAGTTGGGGTTACAATAGGAGAGTTAAAGATTAGACAGGACTCAAGGCTGGGGAGTCGACCTTTGACCACAGATAATTAAGGTCAGCCCCAGCTCAGCTTCCCCCTGTGTGTCAAGAGATAACCAGGATCCCGGGCCAGGGAAGATGTAAGAAAAGGAAGCGCAGGAGAGCAGAAGGGAAAGAAAAGGAGGAGCCTAAGATCAGTTGCCTTGAACACAGTAGAGTATCGGCTCGGCTCGCTGTCAACATCACTCCTGCTCTGCGCCTCATGCCATGGATATAATATTCGGCAGAAATAAGAAGGAACAGCTGGAACCTGTGAGGGCCAAAGTGACAGGTGAGCATTTCATATGGACAACGGGCTCTTCTTGTATATTTAGACCTACACTTTAAAGGTAATATTTATTGTAAATTATTTTTGGAAAATCTGGAAAGGAGTATATAGTGAGGCATGATCCACCATCCAGACGTATTTCTCTGTGAAAATTTAGGTGTGCTTCGAATATACAGAAACTGTTTCCAGGAAGGGAGAGAGTCCTCACTATTTCAGGTGAGGAGCCTGGGGATGCTCCAACTGGCATGTATACAATGGAATTATTCTGCAAAGTGTGGCCCATTCCAAGTGGGCGGTGCCTTTGTGCAAATCTGTGCACCCTAAGTTACTTTCTCAATGCATGAGAAGCGCACATGGGCTCCCACTTTCACGTGTGCTCGTGGGGGGGTAGGGAGTGCATGAAGAGCCACGTGTGCTCGTGGGGGGGTAGGGAGTGCATGAAGAGCGTGTCTCAGTTTCCCCGCAAGTGTGATCTGGGCCTTTCAGTACATGCAGAGCTGTAAGTGGGACCCTCCGTGAGAAAAGTCCTTCAGCAGGCTTTGTGTCCCGTTTTCTTTGTCTGTTATTTCTCTGGCTATCTCCTCTTCTGTGCTGCCCCTAAGAATGCCGAGTGGGCTGGCTCAGGCACGCAGGTGGTTTCGTCTTCAGATCTGGAGGCTGTTCCTGAGCAAGTCACAGCCCCTCTTCAGCCCTCAGCTTCCCTCAAGGAGGAGGGGATGATTTACTCAAGGCCAGGTGCCCAGCAAAGGACAGGCTCCCGACCCTCAGTCCAGGCCTCCAGTCCTGGGTCAAGTCTTAACCATTGGCCGACCGCTAACTGAAGATTGTGCCTATGTGGCCACATCTGCCCACAGAGGCCACCTCACGTCTGGCTGTGCTTTTCTGGATCTGAGACCTCCTTGGCCAGTTACTTCAGCCTTGCTTACCTCAGTTTCCTCTTGTGTAAGACAGTCTGCATGTACCTACTACATAGGGTCGCTGCAATGACTGTATGCCCCCACCCCACCCCCCAGTGCCTGGCACAAGGTGCTCGATACGTGTCCTTCTTTCTAGGGCTTTGACTGTGCTCAGATTCAGCTCTCCCTGCTCTGCCTCGCCTGCTCCTTCTCCTGCATCTGGGTCTTTGTAAATAGCCCATCTATTCACTTAGATGCCCAAGGCAGGAGATATGGTGGCACTTCAGGGTGCTCCATCCTCTCTCCCCCATATTCACTCAAACTCCCAGTCTTAGCCATTCCACATCCTCCAACTCTCTGTCTCTTGTTTTTCTCCATCCTCTCTCTGGTCTGCCTGCCTCCTCTTCACTCCTCCTCCTGCCACACTCTACACCACAGGGACAAGTTTTGAAACCCCAAATCTGAGCATATTCCATTAATATGAGCTGTCCAGAAGAGGCAGAGCTTTAGAAAGTAGATTAGTGGTTGTCAGGAGGACAAGACTTTGTTTTGGGGTGATGGAATGTTCTGGAACTAGATGGTGATGATTGCATAACATTATGACTATATTTAAAAACCCTGAATTATATACTTTAAAATGTTGGATTTTTGTTATATAAATTTTATCTCAAGAAAAGAATTGCAGGTGCCTGGGTGGCTCAGTTGGTTAAGCGACTGCCTTCGGCTCAGGTCATGAAACCAGAGACCTGGGATCGAGCCCCACATCGGGCTCCCTGCTCGGCAGGAAGCCTGCTTCTCCCTCTCCTACTCCCCCTGCTTGTGTTCCCTCTCTCGCTGTGTTTCTCTCTGTTAAATAAGTAAATAAAATCTTTAAAAAAAAAAAGAATTCAGACATAAGTAGTTTAATTTAGGACTTGATCCCAAGAAACACTGGGAGGGAAACCAATAAAAGGGGCATTGTCAAGCTACCGACCGGTGAGCCATCAGAGCTGAGCCCTCTGGGCAGTGTAAAACATGCCTCATGTTGTCCCACTCAGGGCAAGGAAGTGGTGACATATGACATCCAACTCCCCATCCATCACTGGGTGACAGCCGCTTCCAGGGGCATTAACTCCAAGGTGTTCCAGCTTGCCTAGTATGTGAGCAGAGTAACTGCTGCAGTGAAAACAAAGCCCTCAGGCAGAGAGCTGCAGGTAGTGGCAGAAAGTAACCTTCAGGGAGAGATCAGTGCCAAGAGGACAAGGGTGGGACACCAACAGTGTCCACTCCAGTACCTTACCACAAGAGCAGTGCTATTCAACAGAGATATAATGTCGGCCACGTGCATAGTTTTAAATTCTAATAGCCACACTAAAAAAAAAGTAAAAAAAACAAAAACAAAAGTAAACACAGTTAATTTTAACAGTATATTTCATTTAAGGCAACATATCCAAAATATTATATGTTTGACATGTAATCAATATTTTTTAAATTGCTGATGAGACATTTTATATTTTTTCATACTTAACCTTTGAAATTCTGTGTGTATTTTATACTTTCCAGCACATCTCCGTTCAGACTGGCCAGGTTTCAAGTCCACAGTGGCCACATGAGGCCAGTGGCTACCATATTGGACAGCAGAGTTTAGAATGTTCTTCCGTCATGCCTTTGCGAGGCCAGTTCTTCCTACTCCCCCTCAAGACTCAGCTTCCCCACCCTCCTGCTCTCACCCCACCGGGGGGTGAGGTTCTGTTCCACGCAGCCCCCTTGCTGAGCCTGTCACATTGCCTTCCTTCGTTGCGGTGTGGTTTGGGCGTCTGTTCACCCATCTGCTCCGTGGGTGGTGAGCAACTTGAGGACAGCGATGACGTCAGCTCATCTCGGGATCCTCGGTGCTGGCACAGTCCAGGCATATCCTGCCCTTTTTGGAAGCAACTGCCGAAGGAATGAGTGGGTACTTTGAGTCGTGTTGGGACTGTGACCTCAATTCCTTTCCATGGTCCCATCTCCTAGCTTCTTGGTTGGGATGTGAAAAATGGAAACCCAACATTCTTTCTCTTCACAGGCAGGATTCCCACATGGCTGCAGGGCACCCTGCTCCGCAATGGGCCTGGAATGCACACGGTGGGGGAAACCAGATACAACCATTGGTTTGATGGCCTGGCCTTGCTCCACAGCTTTACAATTAGAGACGGTAAGCGTACTGGCTTGGCTGGCTCTTGCTCCTGTAAAGACAACCACAAATTTAGTAGCCTAGAATAGCAGTGCTTTATTCGTATAATTATGGAAGTTAGAAGTCAAAACGGGGCTAAAATCAAGGTGTTGGAAGCTCCAGGGAGAGAGCCCATTTCCTTGTCTTTTCCGGCTTCTAGAGGCTGCCCACCTTCCTTGGCCTGTGGCCCCAGCCTCTTCTGCACAGAGCAGTGGGGCCTCTTGCACACCTGCTCTCTCTCGCTCTCTCTCCCCACTTCCCTCGCTTCCACAATCACAGTTCCTTCTCAGACCCTCCTGTCTGCCTCTTATAAGGACTTCTGTGATGGCATTGGGCTCACCCAGATAATCCAGGAGCATCTCCCTTCTCAAAATCTTTAATATAATCATGTCTGCATTGCCCTATAAGGCAACAACTTCACAGGTTCCAGGGATTAGGACGTGGACTCCTCATTTTGGGGAGGCCATCCTTGAGCCAACCACAAGCACAAACCTTCCTGGAAAGGTGGCCAAGGTTCTCTTTCAGAGAGTCCAACCTGCAAAATGATATGCATTCTCATGAAGGTGGACAAGAGCAGGAGGAGATTACTGGCTTTGGAGTCAGACATGCCTCAGATTGAAACAGGAAGAGCACAGAGCTGAGTAGATTGCTTACCAGGCAAGGGAGAGCCAACAAGTTCAGTGGCTCTCCCAGACAGGAGACTGAAATGGCTGGATAAGGCGGAATTCTGGGTCCAGGTGACTGGCTCACGAGGTCGATTGTAAACTCTTTGCTACTGACCATGGAGCTGGTGTATGTCACAACAGCGTGCTCTGAGTTCTTAAAGAGGTCCAGGATGTGTCACCTGAGGCTTTAGCAGGCTCAGGGTCACATGCTGGGGAAGTTCTTCTCCAGGTGCTTCAGCTTGGTGACATTTTTCTTTAACCGCTGCCTTCCAGCGTGACGAACTGGTCACTTCCCCTCCCGTGGCCTCCATTTCCTCCACAGTAAAAAGGGCTTGCTGATCCCCTCTGGAGAGCTGTCATGATCATTTGAAGGGCCAGGTATCTAGCAAGCGCCTGGTACCTGGTAGGCACAAAATAGATTGAAAATCACCATTATTTTCACTGGGTTTGAATCCCATCTTCGTCCTAGCTAACATGCATCTGTGCTGTGTGGCCTTGACCAAGTTACTGACCCTTTCTATGTCTGTCTCCCGATCTGTAAAATGAAGATCTTAGGGTTGCTGTGGAATTTAAAAGCAGTAATATGGTGGGCGCCTGGGTGGCTCAGTGGGTTAAAGCCTCTGCCTTCGGCTCAGGTCACGATCTCAGGGTCCTGGGATCGAGGCCCACATCGGGGTCTCTGCTCAGCGGGGAGCCTGCTTCCTCCTCTCTCTCTGCCTGCCTCTCTGCCTACTTGTGATCTCTCTCTCTCTGTGTCAAATAAATAAATAAAATCTTTTCAAAAAATCTTTTAAAAAAAACAGTACTGGGACGCCTGGGTGGCTCAGTTGGTTAAGCGACTGCCTTCAGCTTGGGTCATGGTCCCGGAGACCCGGGATGGAGTCCCACATCAGGCTTCCTGCTCAGCGGGAAGCCTGCTTCTCCCTCTCTCACTCCCCCTGCTTGTGTTCCCTCTCTGGCTCTGTTTCTCTCTGTCAAATAAATAAAATCTTAAAAAAAAAATGTTTAAAAAAAAACAGCAGTATGTGTAAGGAGCTTGGTATAATGCCTGGCGCAGAACACATGCTCAATAAGCATTAGCATTATTTTTGCTTAATTACTATTTTTTTCTAAGCCAGTCAGCAATTATTTTTTGAATTCAGACTCTATGCAGTGGCTTGCTCTAAGATTTCATGAATAGAGACCCCGTGTGTGAAAACTGTGAGCTCTGAGTTTGCAAAAACTTACCAGATACTACTGAAACTCAGCTACAGAGTGGGTGGTTCCATATTTCCTGACAGCCTGAAGCTTTAACAGTCCCCTCCTTTCCTAGACAGAATTTACCAACGATTCCTAGGCAAATCAACACTGTTCTGGACAATGTGCATGGAAAGTAAAAGTGCATTGGCTTCCTTTCCATAAGGCCCTGCTTTGCTGGGTTGTCAGGTCCCCTGTGGTCCATTTCAGGTGTTCACATTAGTGCCGCATGGGAGGTGTACTTGTCCCCTCTTTGCAGATACAGAAATGGGAACTTTAGAGAGGTTAAGTGATTTATCCGAGTAAGGTCACGGAGGTAGGGCTGGGACCTGACTTGTGTTGTCTGGGGGTTCAAGTTTACGACCATCCCTGCTCTCCTCCCATCCTAACGCATCCTCTGAGAAACAGCAGGTAGCTTAAGTGAGCCCTTACAGCTTACTGAATGGTGGCTTCCACTTCCTCCCACAGAGACTCTGGGACAAGAGAACCAGCAGGGGATGACCAAGCCACGGCTGTCTTGCAGAAGCGTGGCTGCCATCCACTAAAATCCTTGAGTGAGCGCAGCAGGCACGTGACCAAAGTTATCCCACGCTGCTTAGACTTTCTAAAAGTTTCTAGTAGATTTTCAAACTAAAAATTCATTGTCAAAGGCAATTAGTTATTTTTCTTCTTTTATGGGATGGCTAGGTGTGACCACAAAAGGAGACAGACAGAGGCTTGGGAACAAAGCCTCTTATACTCACAGGTCCTAGGAGGCACACCAGCCTACAGTGGATAGTACCAGGGTGGTCCAGGGGCAGAAGACAGGAGTGGGGGAAGCACATAGGCTGTGGCCTGTCCTGGGGTTGCTGAGGGAAAGACGAGACAGGGCAGAGTAAACAGCTCAGGATCAGTTGGTGTGAATAGTGTTGGCAGGCTTTGGGCTTCAGGGGTGGTCTCTGGTTGCCTGGCACCTGGCCCTGGGGTGGTGAAGGCAGAGGAATATTGCCTCCTGGAGTGCATGGGCCAGGGAGAGGAGATTTGCCTCTGCATTGGTTAGTTTTCATCTCAAAGACACGCTGGGCCCTTTGCTATATCTAAGAATTGGCTAGTCCAGGGAAGGACAGTCTCCTCCAACCAGGAAGTTTTTTTTAAGATATAAAAACACAAAGTACAGAAAATTAAAAATGTATATGTGCAATAGCATGAGAGACTCAATTCTGTGCATAATCTGGAACTGGCTGGAAAATGGGAAGTATGGAGAGTCCCCTCGATTGCTCACCCTCCCCCATCCTCTCTTGAATCTGGCCTGCGTGGAAGGAGCATGCCCCACTTGCTTTGCAATGGTTAGCTTGCCATTCTCCAGCCTAGGGCTGGTGGCCCCAGAACACAGGGTTTCTGTTCATATTGTTGTGTCTTCATCACCCGGCACCGGGCCTTGCCCGGGGACTGGGGGGCACGAGGAAATTCTTTATGGAGCCCAAATGGCATGAACAGGTAAAGGATGTTTTGGGAGAAAGAAGCAATACGTTCCCAGGCGATCTCTTCAACACTCACTACAACTCAGTCCTCACTATAGCTCCTAAGGAAGGTACCTCTCGATTTTACAGATGGACCTGAGGCCTAGAGAGGCCAAGTAACTCGCCGAAAGTCACACAGCTAAGAAGTGGTAGAGGTCAGATATAAACCCAATGCTCTCTCAATCCAGAATCTCATAACCTAAGCATTATGCAGTTCTGCTGCACTTATCCCTCGTGCTGGCTACCCTCTCTCCTCATCTCTCCAGCTCAATCCTCTTGAGGTTGTCCGATTGCCAACATTAGTGTGGTACAGGCTGGCCTCATCTCTCCTCTCCTTTACAACTCTCAATGGCTCTCCATTCTACTCCTCAAGGGTAGAAACACGAACCAAAAATGTTAAGTAGCACCATACATGATTCAAGAGGGTGTGCAAGGGTGAGCAGTATTCTCTGATTTACAGATAACACAAAGCCAATATTTCTCAAGAGGTGGTTTGTGTACCTCTTACATTGGAATCCTCTAGGATTAAAGCTGAAAATCCTGAGACCCCGCCCAGGGCTGAGTGAATCATAATCCCGAAGGGCACCGTCAGAGCGCAGGTGTTTCTAACACATTTCCTGGATGGCCCTGCACACATCGGGATTTCAGAAAACCTCCACAGTGGACCTCCAGCCCCACTGTTCTGTCCCACCCAAGACCAAGTTCAACACTGTGCTGTGGAGGTGGGGCTCAGGCTGCTGCCAGTGTTTCAAAGCACCAGGGGATAGTGTATAGCCGGCACAGAGAACCCGAATCAGTGCCACACCAGTAAGAGAAGACTGGAATAAGAAAGCAGAAAGATACAAAAATGCTTTGTGGCCTTCAGCAGAAACCAAGGAAAGTAATGCTTAAAAACCCAATAAAGGGGGCGACTGGGTGGCTCAGTCATTAAGCGTCTGCCTTCAGCTCAGGTCATGATTCCAGGGTCCCGGGATGGAGCCCCGCATCAGGCTCCCTGCTCGGCAGGATGCCTGCTTCTCCCTCTCCCACTCCCCCTGCTTGTGTTTCTGCTCTCGCTGTCTCTCTCTCGGTCAGATAAATAAAATCTAAGATAAAATAAAAATAAAAAAAAACTAACAAAGACTTAACTAAAAGAATGGAGAGGAGAAGACAGACTGAGTGCTCTTTTTTGTAAGTCTAAAATCATTTCAGTTTTTTGTTTTTGTTTTTTTAAAGTAGGCTTCATGCCCAGAGTGGAGCCCAGTGCAGGGCTTGAACTCATCACCCTGAGATCAAGACCTGAGCTGGGATCAAGAGTCAGGCACTTAACCGAATGAGCCACCCAGATGCCCCTAAAATTACTTTGAGATTAAAAATTTTTGTAAAGCAGGCATTGAGATGAATGAACGCAAGTCTCCCTCAGCAGTACATTCAATACTTTTTTATTCAGAGGCAAGATCATTGTCCCACAAGGATTCGAACATGTAAATTCCAAGAGTCAGTATCACCCAGGTTTAGAGACAAAAAGAGCTCTCCAGAACTTAGCCTTTTCCGAAGCTGGTTTTTCAATTATTATAGCTCTAAACTAGCCTTTTGGAAGTTAGCTTGAAATGAAGATAGATATAGATATAAAATCTCCCACTCCCCCAGAAATATCAAACTTAACCCAGTTCTAGAAGATTCCGGGCAGGATCACATTTGTTTACTTGTGTCCCTTTAGAAGGAATGTGGCTAATTGGGGCTTAGCAGGGAGCGGGGTTCTGGGGAACGTATGGTGGCCTTCTTTAATCTCAGCCTCAGAGCTAAATGTCAGCCTTGAGCAATTCCAGAGACACCTTTTCCTGTGGCCCCTGAGCCGTGCGTGTGTGCTCTGCAGCTGGTTGTTTATAGGAAACGGGCCGCGTGATCACAGCCAGCCCGGGAGGGGTGTTTACATTTCAAGTGAACATAATTCAGCATTTTAAGCAAAGCATCTTTGCCAGTGCTTGTAGGTGGCGACCCTCAGAGAGAATAACCAGAGAAGGACAGGCTGGCTCAGGGGGAGATCAGCATGGCCGTGAAGTAAGGTCCGTGTGTCCTGTGACCAAAGACCAATGTGTGTGGCCTCACCAACCCCCAGCTGCGTCTTCCTACCTCCAGGATTTTGTTAAATAATACAGACATGCTGTGTGCCAATAGCCAAACTCTTTGTATCATCCCATCTCATATAAAACTCTCAGTCCTATACTGGGGAGGGCTTTGTGATCCCTAATTTCCAGTTGAGAACACTGAGGTTCAGTGAGATAAAGAGACTCACACAGGGTCACATGACTTGGATTAGGACTAACCCCAGAACCAAAGCCTGCCCACTCAGCCTGCATCTCAGTAGCTTATTGAGCACCTACTATGTGCTGAATGCTTTACAGGCCTTAAGCATCACAGCAACTCCATAAGGAGCATATCATGATGCTCACCTCAGAGCAGAGAGAATGGAGTCTTAACTCTGACATGAGGTCAAGTGCCTGGTCGGTAGATGGGGTAGATGGCAGAGCAGGATCCATAGCCGCCTGGAGACCTGAATCCCCTCAGGGGTAGAGATGTGCCTGCCCTGCTAGCCCCCTCTCCCTGGCCCACAGAGGTCGATCAGTAGATACTGGTTGAATATGCGAAAGCTAGGCCAGGATAACCCAAAGCCATTCCTCCCTATTTCTTCCTGCAGCCCCAGAACAGAACCCCCCCCCACACTCCTGACGTCTCTCAGTGATAGTTATTTTCTCAGCAGTCACCTGTGAAAAAAAACATCTGAAAAGGTCCGGGTGGACAGATGGTTATCTGTCCCTGGGCACACACAGTTTACCTCCCAAAGGCTGGAGAAAGAACTAGGTCTTTCATTGTCTCTTCCAATTTTATGAAGACTAGCATCGCCATTATTGCTATTTCCATCTAGGTGCACAGGTCAGAGTCCTTACCAATGAAACAGATGCTCATGTCTTTGGGGCTGGGCATGAAAATGCAATTCTGAGGGCGAAACTAATCAAGGCTATTAAAGGTCAAGATAGTGGCTCTCGGGGCAGGGACTGGTTACTGGACAAGCTATGAGGGGCCTCCAGGGGGGGTCTCATGTTCTGTCTGTTAATTAGGATGTAGTTCATGGGGGTCCGTTCCTTTTGTGAAGCTTCAGCAAGCCATGCAGTAATGGTAGCACGTTTTCATAGGTGAGTTTTTAATAACAAGGATCAGATGGAATGGTCAGACTGATGGCAGTGGCCGTGCCATCTTTGAATCCAGCCTACGCCTCCCTAGCTGTGAGACTTAAAGCAAGGTACTTAACCTCGATTTTACTCACTGGAAATGGGTCCGCAAACCATGACTTGCCTAAGCTCCTTGTACTTAATTTGATAAGAAATCTGAAACCTTCAAGTGTTGTTTAAATTCTACCTTATTTTGCTGTTAATTAGCAAATGACATCGGATTGATTTTCTCCCCTAAAGAACACATTTCTGGTTGGTGTGTTTGATACACTTCCAGTGTTTTAGAATTAAACCGGAAAAAATACACATAAAGTGTTCACACAGTACTTAGCACCCATGTGTACAACAAATGTCAGCTCTTAGCATGGTGTCCTTTCTTAGATTCAAAAAGTCACCAGATAAGAATTTCTTGGAAAGGTGTTCTCTCCTGAGCCCATCAGCATGGATACATGATGGGTATTTCTCTGATCAACCTGTTTTATGGGAATGAAATGTCAATATGACCTAGGTGCTACTTTTTTGCACGTTATGACTGTCCCAGCATTGGAAGCATATATTATACTACAGCAAGGAATGTATTCTAGACTGGGGAAAAAGCAGCATGTAACTTGCTAACTAACAGCAAATTTAAATGAAAATTTAAAAACCTAGAGGTTTCGAATTGTCCACCAAATGGTTTGAAGTAGGGCCCCCACCTCTTAACCTCATCCCATTCCTGCTGCTCCCAAGCCCCTGCCTCATGCTGAAGGCCATCTTACTCAGCTCCTGCAGGAGGTGGGCTGCCTTCCCCTCCTCCAGGCCTTTGTTTCCAGACTTTCAAGGAAGAGTAAATGGAAATGAACAATTCAAGGCATAACAGTGTCCACCGTCTTGGCACCAAGTGGAAGCTTAATGGGAGTTTGAATGAATGACTGTACTGGATTGCCTGGACTGGAGCAGCCCTACCTTGTACTGACTCTCTCTCCTACTTGCCACCTCCCAACCTGTGGTGGGCAAATAGTTTTACTCATCATCCAAGGACTACTTCAGGTGCCTCCTCTAGGAAGCCTTTCCTGATCCATCCACTCCCGGCTGGGCCTCCTCAGCTTTCTCCTCTCTTCTCCCCCACCCCTGATGTCCTTTCTCTTCCAGAAGCTCCTGTGAATATATTACATTACTGTGCAAAGTAAAAGAGTCCTTGCAGATGTGGTGAAGGACCTTGAGGTGGGGAAATTATCCAGGTGGGCTCAGTTGAATCACAGGGGTCATCACAAGGGAAAGGGGGACAGTCAGAGTCAGAAAGACGTGACGATAGAATCAGGGGTCAGAGTGACATGACCACAAACCAGGCAATGTGGGCAACTTCTAGAAGATCGAAAAGCCAGAAATGGAGTCTCTGCTGACACCTTGCTCTTCAGCCCTGTAAGATCCATTCAGGCTATACCTTCCAAAATGGTAAGATAATAAATTTGTGTCTTTTTAAGCCACTAAATTTGTGGTAATTTGTTACAACAGCTATAGGAACCTAACACAGATCTAGAACCATACATACATTTTCAGGTTGGTCTTGAGGGTCAAGAGCCCCTGCTTTTATGCAGTGAGGTGGATTTTCTCCAGTGTCTCTGTGAATTAGACATCCACACAGGTACTGACCCTGTACCATACAGAGAGTTGGGTGCTAAGTCACCCACTGGTTGAGGTAGGTATCAAATGTCACTCCAGGGGTTGAAATGGCCAGTGGAAGGTTTTCAAGGCTGAACCAGGCCTTGGGGAAAGCCAGCCCAAGTACGAGGCCTTCTGGACCTCTCTTCCAAATCCGGACCTTCCTGGAGGTCGTCCACCTACTGGCATGGTGGAAGAGATCACCAGCGGGCCTCTTGGCAAGGCGACTGAACATATCTGAGCCTCAGTCCCCTGCTGTGTAAAATGGAGCTTATGGGAATACTTACCTTGCCATATTGTTGTCTCAAGTAAGGAAATGTGTGTGAGAGCTCACCGCAAATACTCTTCGTGTCTGGCATACATGAAGGGGACGGTCCTGTGCATTCACCTTTCCTTCTGTAATACCCCTACAGTGGCTGAAGTTGAGCTTAAAGCTCTGTAAGGGTGTCAGCCTGCGGTGACTCTGTGTCTTCTCTTTCAGGTGAAGTCTATTACAGGAGCAAGTATCTAAGAAGTGATACCTACAAAGCCAACATTGAGGCCAACAGGATTGTGGTGTCAGAGTTTGGAACGATGGCCTATCCGGACCCCTGCAAAAACATATTTTCCAAGTAACTGCCTGTTTTGAATCTGGTCATGTTTTTCGATATCCCCAGTGGTCAAAACAACCAGCGTCTGCCCCTCTGACAATCCTCTCTGTAGGGTACACGAAAACTTTTCCCTGGCCAGGCTGTGCCTCTCCATGCCATGCAGTTCTTGATCACTGATAGCAAGAGAGGCAAAGGGCATCTGACACATTTTTAGGCATTTTTCCATATGGCTGGTAGGGAAGCAATTTGGAATTATCTCGCAATATTACAAACGCATGTTCTCTTCAGTCTAGAGATAGGCTTGCTTGCGTCTGGAATGGCATATATACAGTGTTACCCATGGATGCATCATTTGTCATAACGAGGAACTGAAAATAACCCAAATGTTCATCAACAGAAGGATAAAGGATAGTCAAATAAATAAGAGAGAAACGGTACAGGGAAATACAGGCAGGAGCAAAAAAAGCAGGGTGGGTAGTGAGGTTGTTCTCTATTTGCTGAATGGAAAGGTTTCTCCGGTACCTTGTTGAGTGGGAGGCACAGGGCGGAATAAGGTGTGGAAAGAGCTATGATAAGCCATGTTTGGGGTAAAAAAGCAGGAATTAATCTGGATTTATTCTTACTTGTATGTACATAGAGAAAGTGGGAGGATCTGTGAGGTGGGAAACTGACAAATGATAGAAAGAGATAAGGAAAGTTTTTTAGTTGAATACGTTTCAAATCATCTGGGCTATGATGACTATGAATGTATTATAGGCTTGACAGTTAAACTGTTGGCCAGGGAATTAGACCCACTGTCAGTATCTCCTTCCTGATACTCTTCAACGGGCTAGCAGTAGACTGTCCAGAGATGGAAGGTTGCTCCTGCTTTCCTGGAACTGACGTCATCTTTCCAGTTCCAGGATCCAGGGCTCGGCTGGCACACAGCAAGCACTGAGCTCACATTTGCAGGCTGGGGAGGAGCCAGGCAGGAAGCTGGAGGGAAGGACCGCCAAACCACCACCAGTAGGGTGGCTTTGCTGCTTCACTCTTTGCCAGCAGGGGGAGCACTAACCGATACATGGATCCAGGATCTTCTAATCAAACTGATGATGAGTTTTTCTCTCATCATTTGTTTGCTTTCCTTTAAAGAAAAAAAATAATAAACTAATTTCCTGGACAAATTCAGAGTGTCCACTGTGGACTCTCCTTCTAAAAGCAAGTATTAACTGTTTTGCTAGTTTTAGGGGAGCACTATGAAAGGGTACATATGATTTCTGTAGAACTTCTTAAGATACTTCAGAACAACCTACTAGCTCTTGGGGTCTCTGGTATGGGAGAACTTTGGATTTTTTTTTTTTTAAAGATTTTATTTATTTATTTGACAGAGAGAAACACAGCGAGAGAGGGAACACAAGTAGGGGGAGTGAGAGAGGGAGAAGCAGGCTTCCCGCCGAGCAGGGAGCCTGATGTGGGACTCGATCCTGGGTCTCCAGGATCATGACCTGAGCCGAAGGCAGTCGCTTAACCAACTGAGCCACCCAGGCGCCCCAGAACTTTGGATTTTTGAGAGCACAGGAGGGTTCACTTGGTGGCCATCTGTGCCAGCTGACTCACTTCTTAGCTAATTCAACATGGCGGTGTCTTTAGGCAACTTGATCTCCAAGTCTTTCAGATTCATTAAATGATCCTTTGGGACTTGGAACTTCCTCCCCCCCTTAATTGAAGTAGATCGTTTTAAGTGGTAGGAAAACTAAAGGCATCTTGAGCAGAACATTCCACCTCAATAGACATAGCCCTTGATTTACTCTTGATCTGCTTTCCTCCGCAGAGCTTTCTCCTACTTGTCCCATACCATCCCTGATTTCACAGACAATTGCCTGATTAACATCATGAAGTGTGGAGAAGACTTCTATGCAACCACAGAGACCAATTACATGAGGAAAATCAACCCGCAGACTCTGGAGACCCTGGAGAAGGTACCAGTGAATCTATTACAACCAGCATCAGTTCCTGGCTCATGAGAGGGACCCCCTGGGTTGGGCCATGTGGCCTGCAGGAACTCATGGTGCAGCCCCTCCTCTAATGCCATTGGATCCTGAGCTTTCCCGCACAGCATTTAGCACTACATTCTAAGCTCCCTTGGGGTAGGGACCATGTTTTTCATCTCTGTGTCTGTGTTTGTTCTTAGGTCTACCAAAACAAAGTACCACAAATTAGGCAGGTTAGACAACAGAGATTTATTCTCTCATGGTTCTGGAGGCTGGAAATCTGAAATCAGGGTGTCCTTGGTGCCATGCTCTCTCTGACAGCTCCAGGGGAAGACGCTGGCTTGCCTTTTCCAGCCTCCAGTGGCTGCCAGGAATCCTCAGTCTTCCTTGCTTTACAGATGCATCACTCCATTCTCTTCTAGAATACAAATCATTGGATTAGGGCCCACCTCCATCCAGTGTGACCTCATTTTTAACTTGATTACATCTACAAGGGCTCTGTTTCCAAATATACATACCAAGAGTTAGGGCCTCAACATATCTTTTTGGAAGACACAATTCAAGGCATAACAGTGTCCACCGTCTTGGCACCAAGTGGAAGCTTAATGAGAGTTTGAATGAATGACTGTACTGGATTGCCTGGACTGGAGCAGCCCTACCTTGTACTGACCTGAAGAGGGAGGCCTTAGGCAGAGAGCAAGGGGTCAAAAATAAATGCCCAAGCAGATAACTTTCCTGGGCAGAATCAAGTCAATATTTTCATGAAAATCAATAGACCCACTCGTTTTTCCTCCAGCTGGCTATTCAAAGCCTCAATGTCTTCTCAATACATTTTAACGATCTGTTAAAGGGAGTGCTTTTCTTAGCTGCGAAATTATGTCCAGCACCTTTTAAGCTGGGCGGCATAGATCCAGCCGATGTATGCTTCCCACAAAGCCTCAGAGAGGAAATACTAGGAGAAGATGAAGGCTTGCCTGACTATTGGCCAGAGGTCATGCTATTCTGGGGGAGGCGAGGAGGACAGTTGGTTCCCCAGCCCCGCATCAGTCTATGGCTGAGCCCTGTTGGGAGTGGGGGGTCATTACTGAACTTGTTAGTCTAGTTTCTCTTTGACCAAGTGTTTTTGTTAACTCTCTGTTCCCAGAATAATCCTATGAGAGAGGCCTGGAGATTTATGCCTCTGTGGCATGCAAAAGGGGAGAATTTAAATGATGTAACCAGAAAGATACAAAGCAGCAGTTAAGATTAGCGCTAAGGCTGCCCCTCTGCACAGGTCATTGCTCTGTGGCCAGGCGTCCTGCTGCCATGCTGAGGACAGCCAGCAGAGCCAGGGGGCAGGGTTGCGACAAATGGCACAGAAAACACACGCAGCTCGCAGACTCCCCTGACCCCTCTCCTCTCTACGCTGTAGGAGGCTGCCAGTAAGGTTTTATCAGGTCACACGGGTAAACGTCCTCTTTCCAGGTGAAGTCTGCCTTATTTTCACATCAGGAGATGTGCCAAAGCCGCCGTCATCTCTCTGAACCTAGAAGCAGGTGCTGTTCGTCCCATTTCACCCTCCCCCCATTTTTAAAACCAGGTGGCTGTCATTTCACAGGTTGATTATCGCAAATACGTGGCTGTAAATCTGGCAACAGCACATCCCCATTATGATGCAGCCGGAAATGTTCTGAATATGGGCACAGCCATCATGGACAAGGGGAAGACGAGATACGTGATCTTTAAGATCCCTGCTACTGTACCAGGTAGGTCATTCCGGGTATATTATGAAGGTCAGATGCCATGGGTGGCTACCTCCAAAGAGTTCTGGCTTTTATTAATGACACAAGACTCAGTCTGACACTTTCCCTCCTGACTGATTCAGATGACCATGAACACACTTTTCTCCTTCAGGAAAAAAGAGATGTTGCCAGGCTTCCTTTCGAAAGAACGAATTCCTCTACTATTCTAACCTGCTTTTCTTTAGGCTCTAGTTCATCAATTCATTAATTTGTCCATTATTCATCCACCATTTACCTATCCATCCATCTATCTCTCTGTCCATCCATCATCCATCCCTCGACCTATCTGTTCATTATCTATCCACCCACCCACCAAACATACTTCCTTCCATCCATTTTTTTTAGTTTTCTTTTCTTTTTTTTTAAAGATTTTATTTATTTATTTGACACAGAGAGAGAGAGAGAGATCACAAGTAGGCAGAGAGGCAGGCAGAGAGAGAGGAGGAAGCAGGCTCCCTTCTGAGCAGGGAGCCCAGTGCAGGCCTTGATCCCAGGACCCTGAGATCATGACCTGAGCTGAAGGCAGAGGCTTAACCCACTGAGCCACCCAAGCACCCTTTTTTTTAGTTTTCTAACATAACTTTGTATGCCAAAGCTATACTGCCCACTTTCCTCCCAGCCCCTGAAGCCATGTTCCTACTGTTATGGGAGCTCAGCCCTTCTTCAGGCCTTCAGCCTTTCAGACCCCCCATCCATTCTCTGGGCTTCTTCTTCTTTTTTTTAAATGAGCTTCTTTTTTAAAAAAGATTTTTAAAATTTATTTGATGACAGAGAGAGATCACAAGCAGGCAGAGAGAAAGGAGGAAGCAGGCTCCCTGCCGGGCAGAGAGCCCAATGCGGGTCTCAATCCCAGGACCCTGAGATCATGACCTGAGCTGAAGGCAGAGGCTTTAACCCGCTGAGCCACCCAGGCACCCCATTCTCTGTGCTTCTGAACCTTCTTCATTAAGTCCAGGAACCCGGCGCAAAGCCCAGGCCGATTGTGATTTCATGTTCCTGAGGGAAGGAGGCTCCTGATGCTTGTTTGTCCCTTGTTTCCCCAAGAGGGAACCACCCTCAGGAGACCAGGCCTTTGAAGATGGTTGCACAGGGCTCAGAAGACAGGGAAACAAGGGTGCTTGGATTGACCTGCCAGTTTAGGAGAACTGGCTTCCGTCTGTGATCCCTGCTGCTTCCCGCCCCCACAGTCCTGAAGAAACTTCTGAGCCCCTTACCAGTCTCAGTTGGCACATGTGAGCCCCTAAGGTCAGGAGGCACATTGAGTATCCTTGTTAAATGAGACTCCCATGAATTAAGCTGATAAAAGAATAGAGGGTCCAGCCAGACTCCTACAATGTCAGCTCTGGGGATGGTCTAAGCATTTGAGTTTGCCATGTCATATTACAAAAGAGGGTGATGAGGCCTGGGGGGATCAGGTGACAGGCCCATGGACACGTAGCTCCCAGGAGCCTCCGTCATCATGCCAGCAGCTCCCCACTGAGCCTCTGCTGCCTTCTGGTAGCTTCCCTGGGATTCACTGCTGTGTCCTGCCTCCTAGGCCAGGGTGCTTTCCATTTCAGCTGGCTTTGTGCTCCATTTGTTTTGTGAGGAAAAGAACCAGCCCACAACCCCACAGCATCCCTCCCACCAGCCAGCTGTTTACGTGTGCACAGGTGGCCACAAGAAAGGTGGGGACGCTTGCAGATAACTCATTATAAACCAGCCCCAGGCCTGGGTGGGGAGGCCTTTTGGCCAGCGCTGACTCATCCTAACAGAGAAATAAGAGCATGAAAGCGTACTGCACACATTTGCCGTCTGGACGCAGGGCAAGCCACTTGGACAACTCCATGATTTCATTCTGCTCTCCCTCTCCACTCTGTGAGTGCTATTATCCCTAATAACAGAGGAGGTGGCCAGGCTAAGAGGCCTGTGTCTTCTTGGCTTAACCATAAACCTTTGGCCATAATGACTGACCACATTCCATTCCATCACACCTCAGTTTTCCACCCGTAAAATGGAGATCATACAGTCTACTTCCATTGTCACAAGGTGTATAACAGCCCCTTATCACAGTGGGTGCTTGGTCTCACCCCCATGTGTTTCTGAATGGTCACCACAAAGGGAAATTCATGGGAACCCTGTGAGGTACATCTCAAATGATGGTCTTCAGCAAAATACCGAAGTTGAAGCCCAGGGAGCCAGCCCATCCCCCTGGGTGCTTGACAGAAATGCAGAACCTGAGACCCCAGGCCCACATACTAAGTCAGACTCCACACTTCAGTCATGATCCCCCCAAAAACCTGTGTGCAAGAAGAGGTATTGGTCCAGGGCAGGGGCCGACAAACTTTTTATGGAAAGGGCTCAGGAGTGAGTACCTGAGGCTTTGCAGACCTATGGTCCCTGTTGGAGCTCCTCATCAAAGCCATTGCGGCAGGGGCAGCCACGGACCCCACATAAAGAAGCCCCAGGCTTCTCCATTCCCTGCCTGTGTTCTGACGAAACCTCAGTGCAGGTGGAGGCTGGCTTGGGCCCCCAGGCTGTCTTGCAGACCCCTAGCCCAGAGGCTTGGCCCCGGGGCTCCAAGTTTTCAGATTGTATGTAGCACCAGGCCCCGCAGGGCAGGGGGTCCTAAGCTGGAGCACGGAGCCACTGCATCGGCCAGGCAGCAGCCCCTTCATCAGTTCACTGGTCAGCTCTCATCCAAAGGCTCTTCTTAGCGACCAGGTCAGTGTGAAAGGCTCAGCCACAGGGGATGGGGACGTTGTCTGGGGGCGGCCAGGTCCTGCGCTGCTCCTGAGGCTTGCCTTCCTCTAGAGGACAAGAAGGGGAAGAACCCCTTGAAGCACACGGAGGTGTTCTGCTCCATCACCTCGCGCTCCCGCCTCTCCCCGAGCTATTACCACAGCTTCGGAATCACCGAGAACCACATCATTTTCCTCGAGCAGCCTTTCAAGCTGGATATCCTCAAAATGTCAACCGCCTACATCCGGGGAGTGAACTGGGCCTCCTGCCTGACTTTCCACAAGGAGGACAAGGTAAGGCCTGGCTGGGCCCCCCGCCACACAAGGACAGCCCAAGTGAGGTATCCGGGGAAGCAGACCGACATGGAGGTTGGCCTGCAGGAGGTTTCCCAGGGAGCGAGGGTGTGAACTCCCGGGCAGTCTCCCCGGAAGCATCAGCCAAGCTTCCAGAGAGTTCTAAAGCTGAATGGTCCTACAGAGTGGTCCCAGGTGGGGGCAAGAGGACTGGGGCCCCGAGTCAATGAGTCAGTAGAGCAGACAGTCCCTGTCTTAAAAACACGTGACCTCAGGCAAGCCGGCGCTCATCAGCCAGGCTGTCGGCACGAGCCCGGAAGCCAAGGGCTACTCCTCAGTCCTGACCCACGGCTGGGCTCCTTGCAGCTTCCACCATCCATGGACAAGTCCCAGCGTCCCAACAGCCAATGGGTAATGTCAGGGAAGGGTGCAGTAGATGACTTAGACATCATAATGATAGAATATTCCACCAGATGGTACAACCAAACATCTTCAGGCACATGTGAGTGCTCTAAGTGTGGATGTGTGCATACGTGTGTGTGCCTGTTGTGTATGTGCATGCCTCTGTATATATGTGTGTGCACATATGTATGTATATGAATGTATCTATGCTTCGATATGTATGCATGTATTTACTTCCTGTTAAAATGAGTAAATTTTTACCTGTGATAAATATCAAGTAATTCTTAGCATTCTCTATTCAAACAATACACAAGGAGAGAAAGAAATGTGTCAAGTTCCCTGTCCCTGTTCCCTCTCCAGAGAGAACCCTCACTGTGCAGGCTTAAGACCTGTCCTTTCTTCTCAGAGAGGAGAATGAGGTCCCTCCTCTGCTCAGATCATTCTAGTGATTTCCCATCTTCCTCAGAATAAGATCCAAAGGATTCACTGACCAGCCTGCAAATCCTCACAGGCCCGCCTCCCAACCACCGGCTCCCTGCTCACACAGCCCTCTTGGACCTCCTGTATCTCAAATCGGCCTAACGTGTTCCTGACTCAGGGCCTTTGCATGTTCTGTCCCTTTCGCCTGGAGTGTTCTTCCCCAGATGCCTTCCTCTCTCAGTCAATCCAGGGCTCACTTTGAAGTCCAGATCCCTGAGGCCTTTCGTGATAAACCAATCTCTAACAGATCTCGCCCCAGGCTTCTCCATCCCCCCACCTGGTTAAGCTCCACAAAAGCAGAGACCTGGTTTTATTCTGTGTCTCCTGGAAA
Source organism: Spilogale gracilis (assembly GCA_004023965.1). Taxonomy (NCBI): domain Eukaryota; kingdom Metazoa; phylum Chordata; class Mammalia; order Carnivora; family Mephitidae; genus Spilogale; species Spilogale gracilis. The sequence goes on along the minus strand of PITA01000149.1, from coordinate 286,226 downwards.
ACCGTTCCTGAAAAAGTGTCTCATGTGTCCTGGACCCTCTGTCTATATTTGTGGAATGAATGCTGGGGCCAGGGGCAGCAGGGAAGCCAGCTGTAGTTGGGTCTGCTCTTCAACCCCAGTACATGCCTTGGCCCTCAGAGAATCCCACAGTGAGAAGACCAAGCTGAATGTGTTTAGAAGAGAGCTTTCTGAAAAGTTTCTGTGCCTGACCCAGGAATTGGGGTCACGGGGAAGAAAAGAGCTAAAATAATTCTATATTCACCTGCCCGCCACCCCCACCTCCCATGCTGCCAAGGACTTCCTCCTCTGTACTCCCACTTAATGTTCAAAGCTGGATTCTGGGGAAGGAGAGAAAGCTGGAAGGAGGTGGCCAGAGAACAGCCTGGAGTAGTCCCTCCCTGCGTTTCAGAAGGAGGGTGGTGAGGCCAGAGCTGCCAAAAGAAAGAACTCTACACATACTTCAGATTAGGCAACTGGGGATGCAGATACGGCTGATCACCACCCAGAGTGATCCTGCCTCATGATACCAGAGGTGTGTGAGGATACCCACGTGGTCCCCTTACCTAGAACAGGTCTCTCCACCGCAGCCCCCAGGAGAAGGGAGGTTGCCGTGACAACTGCCTTCTGGCAAACCAGGCAGCAGGTGGATGTTGGGCGATGGGACCCAGAATTGCTGGTGTCATTTTAGGGTTTTAGGGGCTCTGGCTGTGGATAGAGCCCATGGGGTGCTGAGGACTGGCCAGTTCTCCCCTATGTGGTCATTGCCAGAGAGCTAGCTCATCAAGGCCTGGAGCCACAAAATGAAGGGCCGGGTAGGGACGGTATACACTCAGGGCTTCCCTCAGACCCTGTCTTCCTGGTGATGCAGAGGCCCCAGCAGCAAAGCTTCCCTCCACTCCGTCTGAAGGAGGTGATCAGGGACCGACAAGAACTGGGAACTCTGGGGGAGGGGGATGCTCCAGGGCCACGTGCTAGGGGACGGCAGTGCTGGGTCTTGTCCTGTCCCCTCTGCCATTGTGCTGCACCCTGAGTTTGCCTCTGCTTTCAGACTTACATTCACATCATCGACCAGAGGACTGGGAAGCCTGTGCCCACCAAGTTCTACACAGACCCCATGGTGGTCTTTCATCACGTCAATGCCTACGAGGAGGACGGCTGCCTTCTGTTTGACGTCATCAGCTACGAGGACAGCAGCCTTTACCAGCTCTTCTACTTGGCCAACCTGAACCAAGACTTTGAGGAGAACTGCAGGCTCACCTCCATCCCCACCCTCAGGAGGTTCGCCGTGCCGCTCAGTGTGGACAAGGTAATGGCTCGGAAGGGGACCCGTTTCCTTGCTGGGGAGTCGTGAACCCAAGTGCGGCGTGCCCTTGGCACTCATTTGATTGACATTGAAATCCAAAGTGAGCTGTTCTTTTATTTTTTTTTTTAAGATTTTATTTATTTGACAGAGAGAAACACAGCCAGAGAGGGAACACAAGCAGGGGGAGTGAGAGAGGGAGAAGCAGGATTCCTGCTGAGCAGGGAGCCCGATGTGGGGCTCGATCTCGGGTCTCCGGGATCATGACCTGAGCCGAAGGCCCTTAACGACAGAGCCACCCAGGCGCCCCCAAAGTGAGCTGTTCTTAAAGACAGAACAGTTTTTCATTGTTTTTCCTAAAGCGGTGCATATTCATCTTAGAAACCAAAGAAAATACCAATTAGGTAAAAGGGAAAAACAAAAAAAACCCATGAACCTATTATGAATGTGTTTGTATCGCCTCCCACATCTCTCTCTGTCGCTCTCGATGGGTGGACAAACACGTAAATGGGCACCCGTGCTGCTGGATCTGTGTTTGTGGGTATATAATACACATGCCTGTTGTTACATAACTCAATAAAGCTGTTAAAAATTCTGTGCAGAGGCACCTGGGTGGCTCAGTCAGTTAAGCTCCTGGGATCGAGCCCCACATCGGGCTCCCTGCTGGACGAGAAGCCTGCTTCTCCCTCTCTCACTCTCCCTGCTTGTGTTTCCCCTCTGTCAAATAAATAAAATCTTTAAAAAAATTTTTTTAAATTCTGTGTAGTAGGACTTCTCTAACACTTAGAAATATATACGTGTATATTTTATATATTGCTTAATTTTAGAGAAGGAAATCATGGAGAATTTTTAACAGCTTTATTGAGACATTAATTTCATACATCATACATTTAAAGTGCTCCATTCAGCTGCTTTTAGTAACTTCACAGAATTGTGCCAACAACTGGATTTTCAAACCTTTTTATTGGCCCGGGAGGAAGCCTCGCTCGCCTCCACCTAGCCCCCTCCCCACTCCATCCCCCAGCCCCAGGTGAGAAGGCATCCACTTCCTGTCTCTGAGATGTGGCCCTTTGCGGACACATCACACAAGCACCCAGCAGTCTCCTGTGGTGGGCTACCTCCCTCCCCACCGTGTTTCCATGTTTCCGAGGTCAGTCTCTGCCACAGCATACATGGGCCCTTCCTTCCTTTTCCTGATAGAATATGCAGGCACTGTTCTGTGCACTGCTTTTTTCCACTTATGTGTATATCTGAACATCTCTCTGTGACATTCAGTATTCTTCTACAACATCACTTTAAATGTTTGCATGACGGGTCCAGGCTGGAATTCATCACGATTCACTTACCTGATGCCTTGTTGTTGCTTAGTCCCCTTCTTGCCTTAAAAGCGACCACTAAGCCAGACATTATCCTCAATTAGGGTGATGCTACCAAAGCTCCGGGCTTGGTTTCGGAGGCTACAGAGATTCCTGGCTCCAGAACTCACTGACTTCATGACTTAATTAATTTAAATGAAAGCAAATTCAATTCAACTCAATTTTGATGGCTATATACTAAATGCACTCTATGTGCCAGCTACTTTGCTAAGCATTTTATTTTCCTTGCCTCTCTTAGTGATCAAAACAACCAATGGAAGAGGTCCTCATACTAGCCTCATTTTCCAAATAAACCAACTGAGGCTCAGATAAGTTAAGAAATATGCCCAAGGTCACACAGCCCCCATGGGCAAAGCCATGTAGCAGAGGTCTGAAGCTCTAGCCAGATACTTTTGCTTGCCAAGAGTTAATCTCTTTGTTATAAAGAAAATTCTAGAAGTATGGGTATTTGAAGACATAGTGGCACCTCACTGAGACTCTCTCTTTGACCCAGTCAGAAAGACTGGAATAGAAAAGGGAATGAACTTCCTCCCCATGTGGTTCGGGGCTATGGAATGAATGGCTGCCTTCCACAAAGGCATCACATTGGCGTTGCCCTCTATGGCCTGCGCTCTGGGCCATACCACAGTGCCGTGCTTGGTCTCCCGGTTCCAGGAAACAGTGGGGGTGTCACAGAGCACACAGGTGGCAAATCCTGAGGCCTGGCCCTACCTCACACCTCCCTCAGCCTGGGGATGAAACAGAGGAAGGGAATGCTCCCTCCTTCTGCCCACACACCAAGGGGTTTTATAACCTTTTATCATGCTTGAAAAATAATTTGCTTCCTTGGAACCTGGCTAAGAAGTTCAGCATGTATATTTTGAAAACTGCCATGTGAGCCATCTACTGCTTTGAAACTAACAAAGAAGTGTGAGCCCTGGGAAGGGTAGCTCTGGCCACGCTTTTTAATTGCTATTTATTGTCCTTTAAAACATCTTCTTGCTTCACTTTCAAGCTGCCCTCCTGCATATGGAAATCGAAAAGCTGAGCAGATGGACGTGGCAGACATGTCCAGATCTGGCAGCTCTAACTCCGTCCTATCTAAAGGCTTTTTAGGACAGACCGTGGGAGACGCCAGCTTTCTCTGGCACCCATCAGAATGGAGCCTTTGCATGTCACTGTCCATCTGCCTGCAACCCTGTCCTCTTCTCATCAGGCCTCCACTCCAGCTTGGCTGCAGGTTGGTCTCAGCTGGGGGCTCTGAGACCACACCTGGGCTGGGCCCTGGAGGCGGGGAAGGGCAGGACAGGGTCTCACCCTGTGGGGGCTTCTAGTTTGCAGCCAATTTAGCAAATTCCTGCTCAGCCTTCAGGTGTCAGGATCATCACTGCCTTTAGAGAAGTTTCTATGCTCTGCTAGCACCTGCAGTTCCTTGCTGGACATTGGTCCCAGGTAAATGAGCTTGTTCAGTCACCTTTCCTGGAAAAGCTTTGAGAGGGCTGAAGACCTTGGTCTTGTCTTTATCCCCTGCACCCATCACGGGGCCTGTCACTCAAGACGGATCTCGGTAAGCTCCTAACTACTAAAAATCCTTGAATGAATGACAAGTGGGTGAGAAATGTGGCAGGGGGTGTCTAAAAGGTCTCTCTTTAGCATTTGGAACATTTCCTGAGTGGAAAATGCTTTCCACATAGAATGGGCACCAGTGAAGTATATTTAAAACTCTGGGACCTCCCAGCTGCCCCAGATTCTCTTGTGTTTGGGCCAGCTGGGGTCAAAGGAAGGTGGGGCCCCTTGGCACCGTTGGCCTGTTGATGCAGGGTGGCACAGGGTTGTCTAAGGCAGGGCTGGGCTGGGAGGGGCCTGGACGTGTGCAGACAGTTCAGGCAGCCGCCCTGCCCCTCGTCCTGCGGGGCTCGGTGCGCTGCCTCCAGGTGGGTTCATAAGCACTTGCCTTCCCTTCCAGCAGCTATCCATGCATAAGGAACCATCATGGGCGGAGGCATTTCAGACTTCGAACAGGTGGTTTCAACTCCTGGCTCAGTGGATTTGGTTTTTGTCTTGATCCCAGTATAAAAATAAAGACCCAGTAATAAAAGAAGCTGCCATTTACCGAGAGTTCATTATGTACCAGGCCCTATGTTAGATGCCTTCTTTTCTTCTCAGACCCCAGCAAGAGGGGCCTATGGTCATGCCTTGACATTGGGGGCTGCTAATCAAGCCTTCCTCTGGGAGCGTCCCTTCCTCACAGACTGAGGAGTTCATAGAGTCAAAGAGCTGTACCCATTCGGGGAGGTGTCCTCCCTGCCTCGACCATGAACCAGCTACTTGGGATCCCAGAATCCAGCCCCTGTGTCTCTCTTCCTAAGAGCAGGCTGTGCCACTAGTGTACTGGCCTCAGACCCACAAGGTGGCCAGGGTTGGCTATTGGCCTGGTCGTGCTGACTGGGGCGCCTGGGCAATGGGAAGAAAAGCGGGCAGGGAACAAAGAACCTGGGCCCAGAGGCTGGCCCCTATTCTGGCTTGGAACTCCAAGGAGCCCTAAAATTCCAAACGCACATCCCTCCAGACTAGCCCTCTGCAAAAGAATCCATTGCAATGGTAAAACATCTCTGTCTAATGCAGTAGCCACTAGCCATGTGGGCCAGTGAACCGTGGCCAGTGTAGCTGAGCAACTTGGTGTTTAATTGTACTTAATTTTAAGTTAAACGTAAATAACCACATGTGGTCAGTGTTTACCATATGGGACAGCGCAGTTCCACATTCCGAAGGTCTCTGTATCAAGGTGGCAGAGAGAATGGTATCTCATTTACCATTTGCTCAGTGTATTTAGACATAGGGTTGGTGGGTCTCCACTCTTGTCCTGGGTCTTGCAAATTTTGGGGACTGTTAAATGCTTTGTATGCTTCTTGCCTAATCAGTAGGACACCTCTGTGTTGCTTATTATCCCCGTGACTACAGATGAGAAAGTAAGTTGCCCAACACGGAGAACATTGTGGGGTTTGAGTTGGGATTTGAATGCATGTCTGTCTGGCTCCGAATTATTAACTATGATGTGCCTGGCCCTGGACCAGGTGTTTTTATAACTACTATTTAATTGTAACCATAATCTTCAGGCTCCAATCAAAGCAACCCCAAGTTCGTCAAAAAGTAATGAATTGCCCCCATATTTTACAAATGAGGAAAGAGGCTCAGAGAGGCATAGGGGCTGAGGTTGGGGAGAGGCTGCTCAAGCTCACACAGAAACCCACAGAGTCCGATGTCATACACCAGGCTTCCGAACCCCAAAGCCAGTGTTTTGGGGGAATTACTGAGATGGCTGCTTCTTCTGGAAGTTCCCTCGAGTTGAGGGATTTCAAAGGAACCTGTAGGATTTTGTTGACGTTGGGCTGGAAAGCTCTTCTCTAAACTGAGCACGCTGGCCACGAAAAGCAGCCGAGTCATGTTTGTTACTGCTGCATGGAAAAATTCAGTTTATCCCTCAACCAGTCTGACCAGTTTCAGGCTGGAATTAGAAGACGTCTCTGCAGACAGACTCCCTGCGATGCAAGCCCAGGGCATGCACCACAGGCCTGTCGCTGTCAGGTGACTTAGCAAAGTACCAGGCAAAGTATCCGCTGGGTTCGTGCTGTGGTGCAGATGGGCGCACACAGAGCTTCTGTTTACAAGACATCACTGAAGTTTTGAGTGCCCAGCAACTTTTTCCATGCATTTCATCTCATTTAATTCCTACAACTACCCTGTATAGCACATGTTTTGCACGCTTATTGATTCATACATTCACTTGTTCATTCAGCAGTTACTTCCTGGGAGCTGTGTGCTATGCACTACACAAAATCTGGTCCCAGTCTAAAAGGAGAAGACAACATAAAAGAAGGAAGCAGCTCCATACAGGAGATAATTACAGCTCAGGACTAATGCCTTGGCAATACTATGGATCAAGTTATTGGGGAAGGGGAAATTTGAGCAGAGACCTATAGGATGGGAATAGGCCAGCCTCAGGGCCTTTGCACCTGCTTTGTTCTTGCTTTGCACCTGCTTTGCTCTTGTAAGAGCCTACAGTGCTCTTGCTTCCAAGCAGAAGAATTGTGAAGCAAAGGGCCCAGACTCTCGTTTCCTCTTGTGGCTGTAGGCAGGTCTCTTTCCTTCTCTGGGCCTTATTTTCCTCTTCTGTCAATTGAGGGATTGAACTAAACAAATCTCAAAGGGCCCCTGCAGTTCAACTGCTAGGATGCAGCAAATGTACTACCCTTCCCAGCAAAAAGCTGCTGTCATTCAAATAGTTTTCTTTTTATTGTAAAATCCCATTTCGAAAAATTTGGAAAGTAGAGAAAATTTAAATGAGAAGTCAGCCATAACAGTAATTCTCAGTCTGTAAACTCCATGAAGGCCGGGACTCAGTCTTATTTCTCATTCATTGCCCAACGTGCACTCACCCCCTCAATGGTAGGGAAAAATGATGATGATGATGATGATGGTGATGATTATGTAGGGGAGCCCGGGTGCTCAGTTGGTTAAGCATCTCTTGGTTTTGACTCAGGTCCCGATCTCAGGGTCATGAGATCTGAGCCCTTCGTTGGTCTCCTTGCTCAGCTGGGAGTCTCCCTGAGAGTCTCTCCATCTCCCTCTGCCCCTCCCACTCCCATGTGCATGTGCTCTCATTCTCTCCCTAAAATAAATAAATCTTAAAAACAACAACAACAACGGGGGCGCCTGGGTGGCTCAGTTGGTTGGGCGACTGCCTTCGGCTCAGGTCATGATCCCAGAGACCAGGGATCGAGTCCCACATCGGGCTCCCTGCTCGGCGGGAAGCCTGCTTCTCCCTCTCTCGCTCCCCCTGCTTGTGTTCCCTCTCTGGCTGTGTTTCTCTCTGTCAAATAAATAAAATCTTAAAAAAAAAACAAAACAAAAAAATGTTATCAGCCACAGATAACATTTCTTTAGCACTGACTGTTCACCAGACCCTCTTGTAAACCATTTGCATGGATTATTTAATCTGCACGATAACTTGGAGATACGTATTCTCTTTGCATGATGCATCTACTATACCTTACTATACAGATGAGGACACAGAACTCTCCAGAGATACTAAATCACTTGCTTGAGGCCCCATAGCTGGTATGTAGGGAAACAGGGAGTTGTAGAAGCCCAATAAACATTTAATCAATTGTTTTAAATCCCTCTCCTGGGTTACCATATGATGGTAAGGCACTGAACAAAGTCTGATTATAAGCTGAGCCCAAGGAATGCCCTCCATAGATCCTTCACCCCCCAAGCAATTATTATTGCCTGTTTGTTTTCATTTTAGCAGTGGTACATTTTCATAGAAGAAAATCCTGAAAGTACAGATAACTGTAGAAAAAGAAAGTCCCCATAATTCCACTGCCTGCTGCCTTGTTAATAATTGGAATATTTCCCTCAGGCTCTTTTCAGTGTAACTTCTTTTTAAACTGATTGACCTCATACTGTGTATGCAATTTACTCTACTGCTTTTCTCAGTATTTTATTGTGAGCATTTCCCATGTTATTATGAACTCTTTATAAACATCCTTTTAAAGACCGATGCAACCCTACACAGGTGAATCAGCCAGTATTTAAAAAGCGAGAACCTACCAATACGTTAATTTCACCTGTGAAAGATTAAGGTAGCCCAGAGTAGGAGAAAAGAGCCACGAGTTTAGGGACCCCCATCCTACCACCTACCAGCTACAAGGTCTTGGAGAATAAGAATAAAAACACCAACAGTATAACAACTGCTTCCTCAACTTCCGTGAGGCCAGAACAAAAGCACTATTTTTTTTCTTTTTCTTTATTTTATTTTTTCAGTGTTCCAAGATTCATTGTTTATGCACCACTCCCAGTGCTCCATGCAATACGTGCCCTCAGTACCCACCACCAGGCTCTCCCATCCCTCACCCCCTTCCCTCCAAGACCCTCAGTTTGTTTCTGAGTCCAAAGTCTCTCATGTTTCATTTCTCTCCCAGAATTACCCTACTTCTCATTTCCTTTCCTTCTCCTCCTGTCCTCTATATTACCCCTTATGCACCACAAGTAAGTGAAACCATGTGATACTTTCTCTCCTTGGCTTATTTCACTCAGCATAATCTCTTCCAATCCAGTCCATGTTGCTAAAGCACTATTTTTTAATGTACACAGTAAAACAAGGGTTTGCTCTGGATCACCAGTTCTCAATCTTTTTTTAAACTGATTCAGAATGCAGAAGTGGGCTCAAACTTAATCAGACTGGCATCTACAACAGCAAGAGCCCTGAAGGAAAAAGATGACCAAGTCTACTGCCAGCCGGAGTTGCTTTATGAAGGTAAAATGCATCCTCTTTGCAGATGCTTAGCAAAGGGGTGGGCTTTCGTGAATTCCCCTGAGGCCTCTCTCTACCTCCTTCTGAAGCAGAGGATGTGTATGGACCAGGGACAAACAGGAAGGTTCTTGGGGTGCCCAGCAGAAAGCATTTGGGGACAGTGCTCTTTCATATATCTTCAAACAGCTCCCAGGAAGGCCCTGGGGCAGGGGTGGTTGTTGGACCAGGTGATTTTCATGGCTGAACTCTATAAATGCTCCAATTTATTGAACGCTGACTTACCAAACAGGGACAGTGTGTTTGAATTTCCATTTCTACACCTTCAGAATACCTTACAGAACAGGGGCCAGCAGCCCCATTCGACAGAGGAGGAGATGGCTCAGAAAGGCTGTGCTCCACACAGAGTATAAACCCCTCCAATAGGTGTTGCATCCATGAGAGCAAGGCTTCTCAACCTGGGCACCCCTGATATTCGGGGCTGGGTCATGCTCTGTGCTGGGGGCCACCCTGGGCACTGTAGGATACTGAGCAGCATCCCTGGCCTTGACTGTTAGCACCCACACAAAAACATGTCCAGACATTGCTAGTGTCCGGTGGGGGCTTCATCACCCCAGTGGAGAACCACTGCTCAAGAATATAAGCCTCAGTGTATCCCCAGCATGTGACAGAAGCTTAGAGGAGTCTGTGCTCAGCGTAGGCATGGAATGAATGGGCTTGTCCAGGACACTCCGCTAGAGGGTGGCCGTGGCATGGCGCTGCTTTGCTCCCACGTCGGCTGCTGCCAGGTTCACGCATCTGTGAGGAAACTGTCCTGGGGACTTCGTTAGGACAACCCCAGATTTTCCCATAAGAACCACTGCTATAAAATAGCAACGCGGGATCCTGTAACAGGTTCCATGTGGCACCCCAGGCACTAGAAGGCTTTGGAAGTGAATATATAGATCTTGGTCCTACTTCTTTTTTAATTTTTTTCTAAGATTTTACTTATTTATTTGACAGAGAGAAAGAGAGAGAGAGTGAAAGCACTAGCAGGTGGAGTGGCAGGCAGAGGGAGAGGGAGAAGCAGGCTCCCAGCCAAGCAGAGAGCCCCACATGGAGCTCTTGGGGTCACGACCATTGACCCAAGGCCAGTACCCTTGGGGTCACGACCCAAGCTAAAGGCAGACACCTAACTGAGCCCCCCAGGTGCCCCTTGGTCCCAGGTCTTAAGGCACTGACCTGCATCTCCACTCACTTGCCGCATAGTATGAGCAGATGGAGGGTTAAAACGTTATGATCTTTTTTATATCTGAGAAGAGAATTCTTGCTTATTATAATCTTGGGCAATGCTGAGAAGTATGGCAATAGATAGATCCCTCATAATCTCTCCGCTCATGGCAATCCTTTGGAAATACCTATTGTCTTTTTGTCATGTCTGGGTTGCTTGACATATGTCAGACCCTCTCATAGAACTTCCCATGCCTCATCCCCTCAGTCTCATCCCCTGACCCTTGACATTAGATGCATTTGCACACATAGAGTGCTTCACCAAGCACCTCACTATGGGCCAGGTGAGAGTCCATCAGAAGCCAGAAGTTATCAGAACAACTCTGGGAGGCAGGTGTTGGTACCTGTCATTCTGGTTTGAGAGCTAAGGACAGCGAGACTGAGGATAATTCCATAACTTGCCCCAAGATAGGCAACCGAGCCACGATCTGAACCCAGGTCTCTCGGACTAAAAAACCCTAACCTCTGCATTTATAGTACAAAATGCATACATACTGTACCATCTAGAATATTCTGAGATGGCTTCTTCCACTGAAGGAATACAGCCTGGGAATTTCTCCACATATTTCAAGAGCGTGGTTTCAGTAGCCTCACAGAATTTGCAGGAATAAACCCTATTTTACTTAACCAGTACCTGAGGCTGCTCACTGATGTGGGTGTGGTTGTCCCCAGACCAGGTTTGAGGTCCAGGAGCACCATGGGAAGTCTCAGACCTACTCTGGGGCCATCTCTTTCTGATTTCAGTATATAGGTGGTCCCTGTGACTTGTCTCTTAAAATTATCGTGATTCCTTGTCTGTGGACCTGGACATTTTCCCATCTCAACAGGCTATTCCCTGCACTCCCCCCGAGCCTGACAACCTCTCGTGGGGTCCTTCTCAGGAGGCCTCTGCGTGGCAGATTTCCCATGCCTGCTTTCTCTTTTCTTGGACGTTACATTTTCGCCAGGAGTTGGCTCCAACTGCTTGGAATATTCCACAAGAGGGGGGATTTTTCGTTTCGGCCCTCAGACTTAGAAATTTCATTTGACACAGCAGGCATATATAGATATGCCTGTATGTGGACAAAATTTTTAGGTTTTTTTTTTAATTACAAAAGTAACAGGCAGGGGCGCCTGGGTGGTTCAGTCATTAAGATTCTGCCTTCAGCTCAGGTCATGATCCCAGGGTCCCGGGATCGAGCCTCACATCAGGCTCCCTGCTCGGCAGGAAATCTGCTTCTCCCTCTCTCACTCCCCCTGCTTGTGCCCCCTCTCTAGCTGTGTTTCTCTCTGTCAAATAAATAAATAAAATCTTTTTTTTAAAAAGTAATAAGCATAACAAAAATTTCATGTAATGAGGGGCGCCTGGGTGGCTCAGTGGTTAAGCGACTGCTTTCGGCTCAGGTCATGATCCCGGAGACCCGGGATCGAGTCCCACATCAGGCTGCCTGCTCGGTGGGAAGCCTGCTTCTCCCTCTCTCACTCCTACTGCTTGTGTTCCCTCTCTGGCTGAGTTTCTCTCTGTCAAATAAATAAAATCTTTAAAAAAAAAATTTCATGTAATGAGAAACCTATAGTGAACAATATAAAATATAAAGTGTAAGGAAGTTATTACCCCAACAATGCTTCTGAAACTTTTCTCTACATCTGTGACATAGTGGAGATAATTCTAGAACCAGCCCTTTATTCTTTGTCTTATGATATGGACACTTTCCCATGTTATTAGAATTCTTTGTAAACATCAGTTTTACTTAGGTTATTATGTGAATTCGCCAGATTTATTTAACTATTCCCCTCAGACACCTCTTCCCACGGCTTTGGAAGTTCTTTTCCACACCCCCACCCAGGTGCATGCACACTTGAGTACTTTTTTTTAAAGAGCTTTAAAAAAATTGCAGTAGCCTCTGATTTTAATCATGCAATTCTTCTTGATTTCTATCTTGGATAATTAAAAATGCTTATACACTTAAAAAACTAAGTCTATCTTTCCTCGCTCCTGAACCTTCTAATAGAGCCAGGGTAATTACCAGAGGTTCCCTCCCCCTGCACTGTTACCAAGCTTGATCTAATCCAGGGCCTGAAGAAGTTCAGGGATCCTGGATTGGGAGCTGTTTTTGTGGACAGGATGCCGAGTCCGGCATGAAGGGTGGATGCTTCCAGCCCTCAGCGATGGGGGGCTTCATTGGCTCTGTCATTTTTTCCAGGCTTAGAGCTGCCTCGGATCAATTATGCTCACAATGGGAAGCGATACCGCTATGTCTTTGCTGCGGAAGTTCAGTGGAGTCCGATCCCAACCAAGGTACCGATCCCTGTGTGACTGGGCTGGTGTTCCCTACAATGATTGTGTCTGCCTGCCAAGCTAAACTCGAGGTTCTCAGACTGGGTGACCTTGATCAGAAAAGGGAAGTCCCTTTGGAGCAGAGGGCGGATCAGAGTTTGAAGTTCATTTGGAACAGAATACAATGGAAGCCATGATGGGCCATCCAAGAGAGGCAGCCCTATCTGATGGACCAAAGCTCCGCAAAGAGGTCACAGCTTTTTTCAATACATGTTTATTGAGCACCAGCTGTGTGCTACATCGTGGTGGCAGTGAAGATAAGGAAGCGAACAGGGTGATCCCAGTCCCTGTCCTCAAGGAACTCACCCTTTCAAGTAGATGGCTAAAACTTGGATCTTTTAGTTATTGTTACTCGTTAGTATTTGTTGAACACCTACTGTATCCCAGGGACTATACTGTGTATGGACATCACTTTTCTTTAATATTTTTATTTTTAATAATAAATGGAATATCTTCTCTAAAAAAATGCAAGCAGTGCAGAAATGTACAAAGCAAAAAATTAAGGTTCTCTCTCTCTCTCTGTCTCTCTCTCTCTCTCTCTCTCTCTCCACTAATCCCACCCCCTAAGGGAAAACAGGTCTTTTAGGGATTAAGAGAAATCCAGGGACTTGCACTTTTTAAAACAACAAAAGGATCATATTATACTTTAAATGTTTGCATTGAATACATACATTTATTTCACACACAAAAAAATTACAGTGTAGCACCAAATACCAGATAAATTCAGGCCTTGGGGGTTTTTTTTGAACAATTTTTATTCCATAAAATTCAAAACATTTTATAAAGGAATACATGAAATCTCTTTTTAATGAGTGTTTCTTAGGATATTTAAAGTCAAGAAGTCATCCTTAAAAGTCTGAATCATCCTGGGGTGCCTGAGTGGCTCAGTCAGGTTTTTTATTTTTAAAAATTCAGTATGTGAAAAAAAAAATTCAGTATGTGGTGTTAGCTGTCAGATGACAGGAGGACCTTTGCTTAAAGTCAGAGGAGAAAGCTTGGTGCTTTCATTTCTGCTGTTACACTGACCCCAGGTAGATGGTATTTCGAGTTTCCATTAGAGAGGCTTGATCCCCTCTGTCTGTGGGCACTGATGTCACCGGTTCCCGGGGAATGAGCATGGTCTCCCACAGGTCACTCACATGTCTCTCCTCTTTGGATGTGCAGATACTGAAGTACGATGTTCTCACAAAGTCATCCTTAAAATGGGGACAGGAGCACTGCTGGCCAGCAGAACCCCTGTTTGTCCCCACGCCGGGAGCCCAGGACGAGGATGATGGTAAGACTCCAGGAAAGGAAGCCCGCTTGCTACACTCTGCTTGCGATCACCCCTCAAACAGGCACATCGTTTGGGGGCAGTGACCCTCCCTTTCCAACCCTCACATCACAGAGCTGGTGGAACCAGGCTTTGAAACCCAAGTCTGTCTGAGTCCAAAGTGGTGAGGTTAAGGAGCCCCTCAAAACACCCTCACTGTGACACCAACTGTCAGCTGAGACGTCTCCAAGACCACCCTTGGTGTGGATAGAAGGACTCACAGATCACACTAAAAACTGTCCTATTCATGGTTACGGTTTGTCATAGTGAAAGGATTGAAGATTGAAAGAAAAGACACTCATGGGACAAAATCCAGGACAATTCCACTCATGGAGTATCTGGTTGTCCCTGGAGGTCACGGCCAACTTCAAGTCCTCCAACAATATCCATGGAATGGCACCAACCAGGGAAGCTCACTCAAACCTTCATGTTGGAGCTTTTTAGGGTATTGGTCATGTAGTCATGGTTGGTTGGCTATGTGGTTGACCGTTAGCCTTCAGCCCCTCTGGAGGTCAGGCTGACATCTAAATCACTTTGCTAAGATAGATCATCACGCTGCCCCAGGGAAATAAAGACACTCTCATGAGGCAGAACAGTACAAGGGCTTAGAGGTCACCTTCTGGGAGCAAAGATCAGACCTCCCTTTGGGGGACATTAAATTGTTTACTACACAAAAGCCCACTTCCTTTCCACTTCTAAATCAATTGTAATGGCTGGGGCAGAATTCTTAACCATCTCTAAGCACATATCTTCTGCTTGGAGCACCTGTAAATGCATATTTGTGGGCCACCTATCTTTTCTAGATTTCCACATAACCAAATGGTCCTTTCCCTCCTTTGCCCCAGAAATCCCTGCCCACACTCCTGGGGATGCTAAGGAGGGAAGCCAGAACCGTGGGTGGGGCTTTGCCACTGAGCTGCCAGCTGCTTCCCTTAGGTGAGAAGGAGTGGTTTTCTGCCTGGACCCCATCTTCCTACTGATCCTGCATGGCCTGGCACACCAGGCAGGGGACCCCACGTTACTGTCATCTCTCAGGTGGGAGATTGTTGGTAGCACGTCCTGCCGAAGCTGGCCTCCCACGGTGCTGGCCCAGGGCTTCCCCTACATTCTCTTGTGGGGAGGGAGTAGCAATGTCTTCTTTCACCAAAGGAGAGGTTGAGGGAATGATGCAACTTACCTAAAGCCACACACCCAGTGCCTACAGAATTAGGATTTTAATCCAAGCCAATCTGACTTCAGTTACACTTAACCACCCTGAGACCCAGGAGGCCTTGGGAGGAATCACAAGTAGTTGCTGGAAGTTTAGGGGCATTATTTTGTTTAATCCTCTATCCCTTGAGAGTGGGTACTTAGAATATGTCCATTTTACAGAGGGAGAGGCTGAGGCTGCTAGCATGCTGCATGTGCATAAAGTGGATTGGGCTCATTCAAATGGCATTGAGGGCAGCTTGTCTGAGTTTAGCTAAGTGTCATGTATTAGCCTAAATGCAGTATCAAAACTGATTTTCCATAATCAGACGTTCTAAATAGCAGGCAAACAGCCATTCTCTAATGCATGCAATACTTTACAAAATGCTTTCATTATTCACCATGCAAGATATTCTCTCAGCAACCTGTGAGGGCAGGAAGGATTCTCCTTACTCTGCAGATGAATGGACTAGGGTTCAGAGAGCGAAAGGGAGTGGCCCTGGCAGGGCTGGAACCAGATCTCCTGATTCCTACTTCCCTGACCTTTCCCATCTGCTCCCACAGAATCTCAAATCTGTGTTCCTTTTATTTTGATTGCATACTTATTTCAAAGAGGACAGGGAGATCTAGCTGAGAAACTTATCCCTCCAGCTGGAGGAACTTCAAGTATGCACTTTTACCAAGTATCTCTTTTTTATTTCCCCGAAGGGATTATCCTATCGGCCATCGTCTCTACCGATCCCCAAAAGCTGCCTTTTCTGCTTATTCTGGATGCCAAAAGTTTGACAGAACTGGCTCGTGCAGCCATTGATGTAGAGATGCACCTGGATCTCCATGGGTTATTCATCCCGGACACAGACTGGGACATGAGGAAGCAGGCCCTTTCCCAGGAAGAGCGGGATGAGGCTCCAGACTGCCCCTTGGCTCCCCAGGCCTGACTGGGGTGGGGCCTGGGCCCTGGGCACTGGGGAGAATGGCTCCTCCGGCAGGCTCCCACAGAACTCCAGGCTTGCTTCCTCTCTGGGTGAGGGGGAGGTCCTTTATGTCATTTTGTGCCTATTCTTTCTGTGGCTGCTTTGAGACAAAAGTGTGGAAATAGTGCTTGTCAGTATCTTTTCTTTCAACTTATTTTGGCCATAAAGACCTTGTTTGAAATTCACTGTATCTAAAAAATGACTTTTAAAGAAAATGCCTAACAGGTTTTTAATACAGAATTCACTGTATCTAAAAAGAACGACTTTTAAAGATCTTGTTTGAAAGTGGATCAAATATTTATTGATTAGCTCAAGGCCTTCTAAGAAAGTGCTTTTCTTTTATGACAACAACGGTGACCAGAAATGGTATTAAGTCACATAGTCATCCTTCTTAGAATGAGCAACCACTGACATCTCAGAGAAGAGACAAGTAAGTATTTATCACTGCTTCTTCCTGCCACCCCTTCTCTCCCTCTCTCCAGCTTGTGCATCTGGGAGTTCTAGCTTTCTCCACTGTGCCATTAGTAAATTATGTGTCCAGGAAGGCATGTGGCTTTGGGGTCACTCCACACAAGGCATGACATGACTTAAAATAATAAAAACTTTAAAGTCTGTTCCAACCTTGTTTAATTTTTGCATGGCTTCTTTCCTTTGGAGTTCTTCTAAGGCAATAAAATAGAGGAGCTGGACAGTTTTTAGCCTGCTAGATGCCCCATTGTACACCCAGTGGGACAGGAGATTGGTGTGGGCATCCCCCTTTGTAGGTCAAGGTTGAGGGGCTGGACACTGACCCAACTAGCCATGGCCAGGGGGCTAGAATCCAGGATTGAGGCCCAGGCCTGGGCTGGCATGAGGAGTTCTTGCCTAATGCTGAGAACTAGGGCACTGAGCCATGCCAGGGTCTGTAAGGGAAAGGAGGTTTCCCAAGCTGAATGTGCTGCCAGGATGGGCCGGGTGTTTGCGCAGAGGTGAAAGGAGGTTGGTGGTGGCGATGGTGGAAGCTGGGAACAAACCAAGAAGGGTCCCATGTGAGTACTGGGAGCCCCATGGATAGCTGAGTGTCACCTTTGTAGTCTAGAGGGTGCCTGGCTTAGAGACCCAAAAGCAGGCTAGGCTAATCCAACATACCCATATCATAGGGTCAGGGGAGCTGGGAGCCCACCCTTATTCTGCACCTACCTCCAGCTCTAAGTCTGGATTTCATTCGGTCACTGGTATGGATTCGGTGATATGTCCTGAGGACAGAAAGGAATCTCTAGTCACACTGCCTGGGATACCCCAGAGAGGGCAGACCTCTCAAGGATGGTCTTGGCTTTTGCCCTCTGGCCCTCATGAAGCCATACTTAGCTCCCACTCAGATGTAGGCTCCATCAGGTCTGGGGGTTGGGTTTTGTTGTGGAAGTGGTTTTTTTGGACATTTTTATCAGAATAATTATAAATTCATGCTCAGTTGTAAGAAATAACACAAAAGAGATCCTGCATGGACTTTACCAGGTTATCCCAATAGCAGCATTATCGTACAGTAGGAGGATCCTGACGTTGATGCAATCCATAGATCTTTTTCAGCTCTCCTCAGTTTTACTGTGGAGTTACATTGCTGTGTGTATTTAGCTCTATGCAATTTTATCATACATGCAGATTCCTGAATCCACCAGCATGGTCAAGATATTGAATGGCACATTAACACAGGGATTCGTGTGGTGCTTTTTTTTTAACCACATACCATCTTCCTCCCACCATGACCTTCCCCATCATGGCACCTGGCAAGCACCATTTCTAAAATTCTGTCATTTCAAAACTTATATAAATGGAATCTCCTTTGAGGATTGACCTTTCCTAGCAGAATTGCTTGAATATTCACCCATGTTGTTCTGTGCTGGGTATGTTTTTTGCACTACTGTATCCTCAGCACCTAGACTGCTGCCTGAGCACGACAGGCTCTCAATAAATATTTGTTGAGTGATGCATGAGTGAATTCCTTCAACAAACTGGTTGTTGGTTGATAGTATACCAAGAAGAAATGAATATTTTCCTAATGATCTCCTGAGACGATGAGGAAGACAATTCACAGGGAACCCAATGACAGCACCCAAGACTCCCCATGCAGGGTCCTCTCCCTCCCACTCCTGATCCCTCCCCTCTCTCCTTCCCTGTCAATTCCTCAAAACTCCTCTCCCATCCCAGCATTTCCATTTCACCCTTGGCTTCTAGATCACATTAAACAAAAACCTGACCCCCTGGAAATGGCAGAATGAAGACCATCTCTGCTTCCTTTGAGGAACCCAGCACCTCCCCTTCATGAGATCGACTGGGAGGAAATGCCAGCCATGGCGGTCTAAGAAAAACGTGACTGAGGTCTGCATTCAGGGAGCAAGAGTGGAAAAGAGGCGACAGATGTGGCACTCTCGTACTCATTATTCTGCTTCAGATATTTGAGAAGAGGGTGGAATTAAGAAATGCTTCCCCCACTCCCATTTGCCTCAATTCCAATTGCCTAACAGATCCAGACCTACTCACAAAAAAGGGTGCAGTTCTGCGGGGAAGAAAAATATGTCTGTGGTTTGTTTACCTTGTTTGAGATGACAGGTGAGATACCAGACTGAAGAGGAAGCCTGGCACACCAAATCTTTTTTCTCAGTTTCAAAAACACCAAAGGTCAATGACAGGATGCCCAATTTATCTTGATCCTTAATGCCATCGTGTTTCATTACACACAGGCCAGGGTGATTAGCTCAAAAGGCGACAGGAGCTGAGACGCATGTGCCTTTCTTGAAGGCACACAAGACAGTGCATCTTCCCCTCCGAGCCTTCCTTGTTGTGCTTCATGTGGGTGTAACACGTGACCAGGAAGTTCTACAGGAACAATCAATCACTCAGATGTGTTTATTGCTTTGATAAAGCCAAGGATTTCACAAGTGCTCTGAGATGTGTCAGGTAACTCAGTAAGCCCTCAAATGTTTGCTGACCCACTAACTTGCTCCTTCAAAGGCTTTTCTAGTTTGATTCCAGTTCAGGAAGAAGCTGGCTGTGTCCTTGGACAAATCAACCACGAAACATCTAAGTGCTTTCCAGCGACATCCACATTACGGGTTCACACTCACTTCCTCCCATTGGAGCGTCGGGCTGACTCCATTAAGAAGGTTGATGGTCCAGGTTAAGTACAAACACCTTTGATCACTTCTTAAGTTGTTTAAAGACTGGTGGGGTGGTTTTTAAATGGCCAAGAGAAGTCTTTCCCATAACAAATCAGGACATGCAGACAGAAGAGTCATTACCAGCTTCCTCATCAACAGGGATGAGACCTGTGGCCTCTACAGCTCAACTTCCTTCTAGGTGTTTGGCCCCGCCACCAGGTGCAGACACACACACACACACACACACACACACACACACACACACACGAGTCAGTGGCACCAGCTGCTGGGCCATGTCAGGAAATAGTCCCTTGAGGTCAAGCACCAACAAAGAGGCTGGGGATTTTCTTGGACAGAGGGAGCAAAGAGACATGTGGAAGGACCGTGTTGGGCAGGGTAGGGATGAGCCAGCCTTCTTTCCTCTTGGATCCTTCTATTTGGATCTTCCTTCTACTGGATCAGAGAAGGCTTCCCAGGAAAAGTGCCTTCAGGAGCTGCCCGGGTGTTTGGAGGGAGCACCTGGCAAAGTGCTGGTCCTTGCAGCCTGATAGTGTAGCTCAGGAAAAGGATTTGGGGATGGGTGTGGGTTGACTGAACAAAGCAGGTGGAGAGTGACCTCCCCAGGAAAGAGCAGTTGAAAGAATGAGAGAATTAGGTCAATTTTTTTTGTGTGTGTCTGATTATAAAAATCATATATGTTCATCGTAGAGCACTGGGTTACATTAAAAAAGAAATGAGAAAGACACCCATAGTCCCACTACCAAGAGAAAACCCCTGAAATCATTCTGGTGTGTTTGGGGTTTTTTTTCAATATTTAAAATATTTTTGTGCACAGCATATATAGTAGCAATTGGTTTGTTACCTCCCCACCAGTTTATAACCTCCTTCTTTCACTGAACATACGATACAGGTATTTTCTCAAGGTACTCAATTCTTCTAATAGCACATTACTTCATCTTTGGGACATGGCATGATGTACACTATCCTACTGCTGGACATTTAGGTTGTTTCTAATTTTTGAATATTATAAATAATGCCAGATCAGTAACTTGGCACACACACTTCTAGAGCTCACCCCTCCCCCGCTCTGTACTCAAGTGGTTATTATTGTGATTTTCTTTGGCTAGATTCCCAACTTGGTATTTCTGAGCCAAAGAGTAGAAAAACAACGTTTTGGGTGTTCTTTGAAAGGCCTAGGGTTTTGGTTTGATTCAGAGGAAAGTGAGAAGTCATTAGAGAATCCAAGAGGCTCACATAGTCAAAGTGGCTGGAGGGCACAGAAAAAAAGGGGGGGTGCATGGTGAGATAAATTTCGTTCAAATCCTCCCTTCTTCCTCTTCCCTATTCCACCTCCTCTGTATCTTGCCACTCCAGGCAGACAGTCGCTCTTTTCCAGGAACATATTCACTTCAATCACTCATTCATCCATTCAGTGATGACCAAAACTGTGTTGGCATTTAATAGGAGCACAACTAACACCTCAGCTGTCCTCAGGGAATGTAGGGCACTGTGGAAAGAGACCAGTGCCATTCAGTGGAATGGTGGGAAGTAAAGGGAACACCCCAGGCCATACCAATGCTGCCTTGAAAACCAGGGCTGGCTGATATGGGAAGGAAGGCAGCAGGGAACTTGGGGAAAAGGGCGATTCCAGTGCTGAGGCCTGGAGTCAGGGAAGAAGTTGGTGAATTTAGAAAACCTGAACTGTGGGGTAGAAGCTGAGCAGAAAAGGCAAGTTTCAGTCTGATCCCCAATTTATCTGTACTCGTGTAAGAAATGGGATTGGCACTAACTCAAGAGAAATCTCCAGTGACCTCTTCAAGGACAATCAAGGACTGATAGTCATTCTTTTTATTCTATTTTTAAAATTATTTATTTATTTAGAAAGAGGTGGGGAGGAGCAGAGGGATCAGGGGAAAGACTCTCTAGCAGACTCTACCCTCTGCACAGAGCCTGACATAGGGCTCAATATCATGACCCTGAGATCATGACCTGAGCCAAAGCCAAGAGTCAGACACTTAACTGACTGAAAAACCCAGGCACTCTAATAATACTTTTTTGAGATCTAATTCACACACACACCATAAAACTCACTCATATAAAGTATACAACTCAATGGTGTCTAGTATATTCAATGTTGTGTAACAATCACCATTGATTTTAGAACATTTTCATCACCCCAAAAAGAAATCCTGTCCCTATGAGCAGTCTCTTCTTCTGTGTCCCCACCTCCCCAATTCTAGACAACCACAAACCCGCTTTCTATCTCCATGGATTTATCTGTTCTGGACATTTTGTATAAATTGAGTCACACAAGGTATGGGGTTTCTGTGTCTGACTTCTTTCACATAGCATAATGTTTTCAAGGATTGTTTATGCTGTTGCATGAATCACCATTTCATTCTTTTTGTGGCCAAATAGTATTCCATTGTATGACTACCCCAAATTTTGTGTCTCAGTTCATCATTAGACATCTGGGTTGTTTACTTTCTTTGGCTATTGTGAATAATGCTACTATGAACATTATGTGTGCATATGTTTTCATTCCTCTTACATATATTCCGAGGAGTGAAATTGCTGTTTCATATGATCACTGTGGATTTAACATTTTGAGAAACTGCCAAGCTGCTTTTCAAAGTGGCTGCCCCATTTTGCATTCCACCAGAAATATATGGGAGTTTCCATCTGCCCACATCCTTCCTGACATGTTATTGTCTGCTGTTTTTATTTTGGCCATCCTAGATGTAATGAAGTTGTATCTTGTGGTTTTGATTTGCATTTCCCTAATAACTAATGATGTTGAACATCCTTCCAGGTGCTTACTGGCCATGTGTATGTCTTCTTTGGAGAGATACCTACTCCAGTCTTTTGCCTCTTTTGGGGGACAAAATGGGGCTTGAGCTCACAACCCTGAGATCAGGACCTGAGCTGAGATTAAGAGTCAGATGCTTAACCAACTGAGCCACTCAGACACCCCTCTTTTGCCATTTTTAAACTGGGGTATTTGTCTTTTTATTGTTAAGTTGTAAGGGTTCTTTATATATCATAGATGTAAACCCCTGATCAAATGTATGATTTGTAATACTTTCTCCCATTTTGTGTGTAGTCTTTATTTTCTTGATGGTGCCCTTTGAAGTACAAAAGTCTTAAAATTTTGATGAAATCCAATTTATGTAATTTTTAAAATTTCTTCTACTTTGGTGTCATATTCCAGAAACCATTACCTAATCTATAGTCCCAAAGATCTACTCCTACATTTGCTTCTATGAATTTTATGGTTTTAGCACTTAGGTCTATGATCCATTTTGAGTTAATTTTTGCTTCCGGTGTGAGGTAGGGGTCCTTCCCTCTTGCAGATGGATATCCAGTTGTCCCAGTATAAAAGTCACTTTTTAGGGTTGACAGATCTTCCAGACAGGAAAAAAAAATGTATCACCTTTTCCTCCATCATTTCCTAGAAGATGTTTCCTTCAACCAGCAAGTGTAACTTCAGGCAGCTCTTGGCTGATCCCAGCAAGGCCTTGGTTCAGAAAAAAAGGAAACCCGAGATGGAAGGCTCAGTCAGTAGTGCATGGCTCCTCTGCAATAGAAATTTAATATCTTCCTCCATCTTCATTTAACAGGAAAGTCCAGCATATGTGTGCTTAGTTTAGAGTCACAAGCTCTGGTAGTATTTTCTAGTATTTTCTTACTTTGAGTACATCCACTGTGTTCCAGGAAGGCTATGGGTGATTGGTCTTCCTAGAGATCCCAGCCCATCCCAGGAGGAGGGAGAGCTGGTGGGTAGCTTTGGGGTTAGTGAAAAGCACGAGTTCCCTAACTTTTGTCTTCAGTCTGACATTGAGCAAGCTAGAGACCTTAGCCTAGTTCAGGGTTTGTTAAATTACTGTGGGAATGAACAGGGGAAGAACAGTAACATGTTCATCATTTATGGATCTTCTCCAGTAAGGGCAGGAGCTGAGCTTTCTTATTCCCACAACGGTGTGACACCAGCTGACATGTATTGATACTCATGTTCTGCCAGGCACTATGTGTAGTGCTTTCTGTGCTGGTTCCCACAAAGTCCTCAGAATGCCCTGAGGGAGATCTCGGTACCATTCCCATTTGACGGATGAGAAAACTGAGTCTCAGAACAGTTAACCGACTTGCCCAAGATGGCTCCTGAGACTCCAAAGACCAACTCCTTAATAACTACTTTTGTTGCCTGAATCTTCCTCACTTCTCCATCTCTGGGGCTTAGTGCAGTGCCTAGCACAAAGTGGGCCAGTCATTTAATGTCTCTGTGTCTCTGTTTCCTCATCTGTAGAGTGAGAATAGTAATAGAATGTACCTCACAGGGCTACAGTGAGGATTAAATAAATCCATGTTCTTAAAGTCTCAGTCCTAATCTGAGTTAGCTGAGGTTATGTGGGCAACTCAGGCACAGGATGCTACTTGTAGACCCTTAAATGTAGGCTGGTATTCTTCTCTCTGAGCAAGGCCTTCTTCCTGCTATGGTGAAAGGAAACAGTCAGCCTCCCAGCCACCCAGAGTGGTCCAGTCTACCCCACTGGCCAGTGGCATCATTAATGACATATGCAGATCATTGGCACCCCACCAAATAGCCCCCACACAACAAGCAGTCTTATCGGGTGTGGGCAGAACACGGTTGCCATGGTTAGAGAGCAGGGTCTCTGAGCTACTTGGTTTCAGTTCAAATACCAACCAACTCCTGGAGTTCATGTGACAACTAAAGGGGATACTACGTACCAAGGGCACAGGCCAGCGCCTAGTGGTCACAAATGAGAAATCCACAGGGATTTTCGTCAGTTGG
The DNA here is from genome assembly GCA_004023965.1 of Spilogale gracilis. Taxonomy (NCBI): domain Eukaryota; kingdom Metazoa; phylum Chordata; class Mammalia; order Carnivora; family Mephitidae; genus Spilogale; species Spilogale gracilis. The sequence goes on along the minus strand of PITA01000149.1, from coordinate 262,254 downwards.
TTCATCACCGTATCCTTGTCTGAAATAGCACTGGATTGTTTTCTAGGGCTGCTGGAACAAATCAGTACAGACATGGTGGTATAAGCAACCCAGATTTATTCTTACAGTTCTGGAGGTCAGATGTCCAAAATGAGTCCTATAAGAATAAGATGAAGGTGCAGAAGGGCAGCTTCCCTCTGGAGGCTGCAGGGGAGAGTCTGTGTTCTTGCCTCTTCCAGCTTCCTTATCCCCTGGCTCTGGGTCTCACACCCCTTCTCCCATTATCCCCCCGCTTCAGCATCCCAACACTTTCCTCCTTCTGCAGTCAAGACCGCCTACCTCCCTTTTATTAGGACCCTTATGATTATATTTAGAGCATACCAGATAACCCAGAATACCCTTCCTATCTAAAATCCTTAACTTGGAGCCATCTGCAGAGTCCCTTTGCCATCTAGATTACATTCAGAGGTTCCAGGGATTAGCACTTGGATATCTTTAGGGACCATTATGCAGCCTACCCCAAGCACCCAGCTCTTAGTGTACCCAGTAAATACCTTCTGTGTAAATGTGCAAATGCCAGACATTGAGCAGTCACCAGCATCATCCTGGCTCAGCCCTTTTAGGAACGATCACAACAGCTACATGGTCTCCTTGCCTTCAGGTCCTGCTCAAATCTTACCTTCTGTGGATTTCCTGACCCCCATTTAACACTGCAACTTAACTCCGCTATCATACGCACTCCTTTTAACTTCATTTTCCCCAAAGCACTTTTGGCCTTCTAACACACTGTACTTGTTTATTATGGCTATTGGTATTTGTCCATCTTCCTCACTGGAATGGAAACTCAAGGGTTACTTTCAAGGCAAGGACTTTTCTGTTTTAGTCTCACATGTCTCCAAGGGCTCTAGAGCAGCACTGGGCACATACCCAATGCTCAATACATGAATGTTGAATGAACGTAGGACATTCATGGCCTCACCAAGTGTCTCTCAGCTGTGAGTCTGGTTCTTTATCTTTTGTGCTTGATCGAGGCTTTCATAATAATGAAGGCATTGCCCGTGGTGAGGCCCATTGATTCTAGGCAACCTATGTATTATCCTGTTCATGGTCCCACCCCATTCCATTAACACACTGGCAATTTTGATCTCTAAAATATACATAACCTCAATTCTTATCTCCACCAAGACTTGCGAAAGTCTGGGAGGGCAATGGATGATTTGGCTTTGGATATTTCCTAAAGGATAAACTTTTGAGAGTTCAGATGATGCAGAGATGGGAGGATAAGGGATCCCTGGCTGAAGTTTCTGGGGTTTGTTAGACTGAGTTTTACTGTTTCTAACTAGTCTGCCTGGAGTTAACAAGTTTGTAGTTTCTGCAGTTGGTCAGGGTTAAGATGTTGGCTGTAGAGGGGTCTTGAGCCCCTAAGGGGGCATGGTGGGAGGGCTTCGGGGTGCTCATGAGCTTCCTGAAACTGCATGTGAACTCTTATGTATATGTATGTTCTTAAGGAGAGTAGAGTCCATTGCTTGAACCAACTTCTCAGCAGGAAAAGTGGAGAACTTCCGCACTTCCCCAGCTGTGAAGACTCTGTGAGTCTGTGATTCATGGCATATAGCTCAAATTAATAGGCTGCACACAGCTCAGGGAGGAAAAGCATGCTCTCTTCTCACCACCCCAAACCCCCAAAAGTCCCCAAGATATTGTATTAAAGATGCTGAACCAGGCACCGTTTCAAATCTTAAGTTGATCCGTCTCAATTTTCACAAGACTCTCGGCATTTCTTGAGGCCCCAGTTGGGATTGCTTTACTTTCTTTGGGGTGTGTGTGTGTGTGTCTATAAAAATTCTTCAAGGGTACAAAATACTGTAGAATCATGAAGTATTGATGATAAAATATATGCCTTGTTATATGGCAATAGATTATTTCCTATGCTTGCCTGCCATCCATCCATCCATCCATCCATCCATCCCATAAATATCTGCTTCCTCATAACATACCTAAAATCTACTGTTTGTGGCAAAAGCTTTATATAAAACACTAATCCTCATTTTAAAAAATCACAAATAAACTGAGGTTTAGAGAACTCAGGTTACTCACTTAAAACCTAGAAAGAGCAAAGCCTCTTTGAAAACCTACTTCTGACTGCCACGTGGCAATGTTCACTGGCATCGCCCACCAAAAACACTCCTCTAAAGTCAGATGGGATGGGAGCTGCCCCCCAGAAGGAAGGTGGGAGGACAGGTTTACCAAAGACAGCACCTGGACATCTGTGTTTTACCTTACAATGCATGCACATATTATAGTGCTCTCCATATTATGCCCACGCTTGCTTGAATATCCAAGAATTTCCCAGTAATCTTTAAGTCCAAGTAATGCTCTGGGAAGGGGTTCCCCCTCTCCGGGCAGCTTTGCTACAATCCATACCCCAAATACCATTTTCTATCTTAGATGTTGGTTATTTTCAAGACTTATCTCCTTCATTTGGACTAGAAGTTCCTGGAGGGCAAGAGCTGAATCTCATTTCTCCTTTCTCCCTCTTGAGACCGAGTCCAGGATCCAACACGAAACAAGTGCACAGATCATGAATTTGGCAAGTACTTATTGCATACCTGCCTAATCAAGTTCATGTGCCATGGGAGAGTCTGACATTTACAACTGAGCTGGAGAGGCCAGACTTCCAGAATCTGCCTGGAAAGGATCTTCCCAAGACTCTTGGCGCCACATTTTAAAAGCTTGGGACTATAATGCAGCAATAGAAGAAATGGTAGGTAATTAGACACCAAACAAAAACTGTCATTAAATAGGACAAATTTTGTGAAAAGTGACAACCTGTTCCTCTGGAAAGGCAGCATTGTGTCAGAGAGCACACCTTGCAGTCACGAAGTACAAATTATCGATGATGTAACGAGTGTTTCCCAAGAGGGAAAAGTTGAAAGCACAGTCCCCTGCTGTAGATGCTCTCTATTCTGTCCAAAGGGTCTGTCTCTGATTGCTTGGCCTTTGAGGGCCACATTCTGAACTTCAGTGGCACAAATAAACCCATGTCCCTTTCTGACAAACATGGGTAGGTTCTGGGCTTATTAGATTGAAATCAGTTCATCAGATATTTACTGAGCTCACTATATCTGTGCGGGCCATACCATAAGAGGCAGGGATACGTGATGAAGGGCCCACAAACCTGGCGATGAAACAGGGAGTCAAAATCCTGACTCCTCCATAAATCAGCTGAGGGATGTAGAATGGGATTTTTAGCTCTCTGGGCCTTAGTTTTTTAAGCCACAGCATGCAGACCCTAATTCTTATTTTGTTGGTTGTCGTAAAGGTTCACTGGGGTTGATGGACAAAAAGCTTTCCACACAGGGAACTGCACATAGATGGGCACAAGAAGTGGCAGTTGTGGGGCGCCTGGGTGGCTCGGTTGGTTAAGTGACTGCCTTCAGCTCAGGTCATGATCTCGGAGTCTGGGATCAAGTCCCACATTGGGCTCCTTGCTCAGCAGAGCCTGCTTCTCCATCTTCCCTGCTTCCTGCTTGTGAGCTCTCTCTCTCTCTCTCTGTCTCTCTCTCTCTCTCTCTCAAATAAATGAATAAAACCTTTAAAAAAGAAAGAGAGAGAGAGAGAGAGAGAGAGAGAGAGAGAGAGGCGCGCGATTGTGGAAAAATTAAGGAAGTGATTTCTAATTTCAAGAAACCTCGGGTCTAGTGAAAAGACCAGTATGTTAACAGATACATGTCATTCGTGCAATGGGTGCAACTATTTTTCAAAGTGAACATTTATTGAGCGCTTACTGTGGGCCAGATACTGTGCTAAATGACTGTAGCTGGATAAGCTCATTTATTCTTCACAAAATGGTATACAACAGAAATCAGGACTGTTCCCAGTGGGGCATGTGAGGCTTAGACACAGTTTAAGTAACATGCCTGGGGCACAGAGCTGGAAAGTGATAAGAAGCAGGGTTTGAACCCAGCAATCAGACTCCAGAGGGAGAATTCAAGGCCCAACAACAAAGGAGAATGAAGTCAATAGAGGCTTCACAGAGCTGATACTAGAATGGTGAGCAGTTTTCCAGGCACCAGTCATGGAGCCCAGGCAGGAGGAAAAATCGGCTGCAAACAGCTGGTGGGATGAGCATCTTGTTCTGTTCGGGAATTCAGGTGGGTGTGTGCAGGGGGTTGGGATGAAGATGGTGGGGACTTAGAAGATGAAGGGGAGGACACCTCAGATGCCAGGCATAGGGATTTGTACTTTAACCTGGAAGAAATGAAGGACCAATGAAGGATGAGAAAGATGGGGTCCTCTAGCTACCATGTGTGTGCCAATCTCCCCTCTCCCCTACTTAAAGGTCAACTCTACCTGCTTTTCTGCACCCACAAGGGCCAGGCAAGTCTAGGTGCTTGAAGAGTCGGATAAATGAGTGACGACAAGCATGGACAAGTACACAAGAACTGAAGCCGTGAACTGAGTTACGAGTTGGATTTAAGAAAATGCATGTAGCTGGGCTGGGTCATGGACCTAAATGTGAAAGGAAAACAGAAACACTTCTAGAAGAAAGCATAGGAAAATAGCATTATGGTTGCAAAGGCTTTCAAACAGAACCGAAAAAGCCCTACGCATAAAAGGAAAGAGTCATAAACTCGACTTAAATAAAATGAAGAATTTCTGTTCATCAAAGACACTAGAGAGAGAAAGGCAAGCCCCAGAGAGAGAGAAGAAATGTGTGTTTCCATATATATGATAAAGAACTCCTAAATATCACTTTGAAGAACCAGTTTTTATAAAAATGAGGGACAACTCGAATAAGCACTTAAATACATGTATTTAATATATATACACATAGGCACTTCATAAATATATATATACACACATACATACATATATACATAGATCACAATACATACATATGTACATGTACCACCGCATAAACACCAGAATGGGTGTAATTAAAAGACCAACACCACCAATTACAGAAGGATGTGGAACAACTGGAACTCTCATGCATGACTGCTGGGAGTAGAATTTGGTACAATGACTTTGGAAAACTATCTGACAGCGTTGGCTGAAGCTGAACATTCCCGCCCTAGGACCCAGCAATTCAACTCCTGGGCATATCAACGCAAGAAAAGAGTGCCAGAAGCCCACCCGAAGACTTGTTCTTAACAGGTCTGTTATAATAGCCCTGAACTGGAAAGAATCCAAATAACCATCAACAGGAAAATGGATAAACGTAGAGTGGCACAGTCAACAATGGTCTAGCACATTTACATAAAAACCAACTACGGCTGCAAGCAACCAAATTTCAAAGACACTGTGGAGTGAAAAACTCTGGACACAAAAATTCAATAGGAAAAACCAATCAATAGTGACAGAAGGCAGACAGTGGGCTTCTCTGGGAGATACTGCCAGGACGTGGGTCTGTGGGAGCCTCTGGGTTACTGGAGATGTTCTCTATCTTGATCTGGCTGTGCTTCCACAGGTGTACTCATATGGAACAATTCACTGAGCCATACACTTAAGATTAGTGCACTCGACTGTAGGTTATGCCTCAATAAAGACATTTTGATAGCTAATAGATATTTTACAGTGTTAGTTTTGAAACTTCCTGAAGATGAGGTCTGACATATTTCAGAAAATGTTAAGAATGAATTTAAATGTCAAAACAATAAAATTAAAGGTATGGAGCATGAAATAAAAGGCCTAGAATAGGGTGTTTCAAGAGCTAGAGCAGGGAAAGGGAGTGTTAGAGGGAGTCAGAAAATAGACTATGGCCACCTAGAGCCCAGCACCAGGAAGAAAGCCTCAGAAAGGTCATCAACCCCGACTTGCAAGGGATCTGGCAAGGGAGGAAAGAGACTACAGTTTGGCATAGAAGTCAGTTTGAAGCTAATCACTACTGGGCTCCTTGGTGGCTCAGTCATTTGAGTGTCTGACTCTTGATTTTGGCTCAGGTTATGATCTCAGGGTGGTGAGACTGAGCCCTGCATTGGACTCCTTGATGAGTGTGGCGTCTGCTTGGGATTCTCTCTCTCCCTCTTCCTTTCTTGCACCCATGCTCTCTCAAAGTAAATCAAATATTAAAAAAGCAGCAGCAGCTAAGCATTCTTGAGCTGGGCAAGGATGCCACTGAAAAACAGGATGAGGACTGATGGCAACAACCAACAAAACACTTAGTGTTTACTGAGCACCTAATACACACTAGGCCCTGCTTTCAGCAGTTCACTGGAGTCTTCTGCTTTAATCATCCTGACCACTCTGTGAAGTTACTGCAGTTACCCCAAGTCTACAGAATGCAGTAACTTCCCTGGGGTCTCCAAGGGTTGGAGAAAGAGAAGCAGGGCCAGCACATAGGAAATCCAGTGAATTAAAGGATTTCAATTGACTTCAGTCACTTGAACCGTTCTGAGGAGCAGACAGATTATTTACATGATACAAATTCTGCACGATAGACCAGCTCATTGTACACCCAGCAGTGTATTGACCAGAAACCCAGGAAAAGAGCAGAAATGGAGTATTTTTTTATGCTTTCAGGGATGTAAACATATAATACCCAAACTAAATTTAAAGAGTACAGTGTGTAAGAGGGTGTGGCTTGAAGGGGGAAAGTAAAGGTTCTTGCACTGAACTTGGTTTGAAAGTAGATATTGGGGGCAGCCTATGCCAGGAGCTGTTATACTGTGACCTCCTATGATCTGGGAGTTTGATTTCATGTACTTTCGAGTCACTCTTCATAATTTGTTCTCCTCCATGCAATGTCAGGTTAGGCAGCAAGGGATGAAAAGATCCAGGAAGCATCTCCCTCTCCCCAACCTTCCTCCCTTCTGTTTCTTTCTTTTGATAAGTATATGTTTATTACATACATATTATATTCCATGCATTGTTTTAGAGGTTGAGGCTACAGTGATGAATAAAATAGGAAGTTCCTGCCAGACCTCATGAAACCTGTATTAAAGTTAGAGGAGACACACAATTTACAAATAAACATATTATTTCAGGCAGTGATTGGATGCAGTGAGGAAAAATGAAGTTAGGTAAGTGGAGCCCTTTCTTTTTTGGGGTGTATGTGTGTTTTTCTAATTTTTTATTTTTTAATAATGTTTTATGTTAGTCACCATACAGTATATCATTAGTATTCGATGTAGTGTTCCATGATTCATCGTTTGTGTATAACACCCAGTGCTCCATATGATACATACCCTCCTTAATATCCATCACCAGGCTCACCCATCCTCCTTCCCCCCTCCCCTCTAAAACCCTTAGTTTGATTCCCAGAGTCCATAGTCTCTCATGGTTCCTTTCTCCCTGATTTACCCCCTTCATTTTTCCCTTCCTTCTCCTAATGTCCTCCATGCTATTCCTTATGTTCCACAAATAAGTGAAACCATACGATAATTGTCTTTCTCTGCTTGACTTATTTCACCTAGCATAATTTCCTCCAGTTCCATCCATGTTGATGCAAGTTCAGTATTCATCCTTTCTGATGGTTGAGTAATATTCCATTTTATATATCGGCCACATCTTCTTTATCCATTCATCTGCTGAAGGGCATTTTGGCAAGTAGAGGCCTTTCTGAAGAGGTGATGTTTAAGTTCTGATCTAAGCAGAATGAAAGAGCAAGCTCTCAGAACATAAGGAAAGACGGCACCTGGGTGGCTCAGTGGGTTAAAGCCTCTGCCTTTGGCCCAGGTCATGATCTCAGGGTCCTGGGATTGAGGCCAGCATCGTGCTCTCTGCTTGGCAGGGAGCCTGCTTCCTCCTCTCTCTCTGCCTGCCTCTCTGCCTACTTGTGATCGCTCTCTGTCAAATAAATAAATAAAATCTTTTTTAAAAATCTTAAAAAAAATACATGAGGAAAGAGACAAGATTGGAAATCAGCCAGTGCAAAGGCCCTGAGGTGGGCATACATGAGGCTTGGTCAGAGAAGAGCAAAAAGGCCAGTTTGGTTAGTGTGCACCAAGTAAATGAGGTCACAGAGAAAATAAAAGCTCACATAGGGCTTTGTAAGTCACAGGAAAGCCACTGGAAGGTTTTGCATTGGAAAGCAAATTGATCTGTTAGCTTTTAGGGAGAAAGAACTGACGGGGGGAGGGGAGCAAGACAAAATGCCAGGAGAGAAACTAGGAGGCCATTGCTGGAGTCCAGGGGGAGTTAATTAGCAGCTCTATCAGGGTGGTACTGGCAGAGGTTGTACGTTGAGGCTGGATTCAGGAGACTGTCTGCAGGAAGGGCTGCAGAGTTTGCTGGTGAGAACAGTATGAGAGACAGAGGTCAAGGATGTCCCTAAGTTTCTGTCGTTCAGTCCTTAAGTGAATGATGCTGTCACTGATTTGGAGAATGATTAGGTTTAAGAGGTAAACCAAGAGGTTAATTTCGGACAGGCTGAGTTGCAGACGCCCACTAGATATTCACTTGGAGTTGTTAGCAGGCTGTTGCTTGCTGTTTGGTGGGGGCATCACAGAAATCATTTGAAGTAATCCCTTACGGACAGAAAAATCTCAGTTCTCCCTCATTATTTACATTTATTCATTCAGTGTATATTGAATACGTACTGTGTGTCATGCACAGTACTGGGTGCTGGGGACCACAGCACGGATTTGGTCAGAAACAGTCACTATCTTCATTACAACTTAATTAGTTCACTGGTTTCTAAGATACTTCTCTGAATGTGTAAATACATGGAATCAACCCTCAAGAGTTATAAATACTGAGATGCTCTCTGACTCAGCAATTTGGAAGAGCTTATATTTTCCGAAAGAAAAGAGCTATAGATAGATTTGGACAAATGACAGCTTTATCCATAAAATATGTGAAGACCGCCTAAAATGAACCAGAAGAGACTGTCTCTCAACTAAATTAATGTTTACAAAGAGTCAACTTGGTGTAATGGACAACCTTACAGGGCTGGAAGGCAGAAACTCTGAGTCTGTGTGTTCTGCTTGGACTAGGTCACATGTATGACCTTGACTGAGTCTTTCACTCATCTTGCCTCAGTTTTCTCTTCAATAAATCGAATCTAAGAGTCAGTGTCTTCAAAACAACCTCCAAACTATTACATTTTTTCTTTGCACTATTTCTTTCACTGGACTCTCATTCCTCTTTCCAACATTTATTAAAAAGCAAACCTCCAAACTCCAAGGTGATTCTTCTCTTCTATAAAGGCTCATTTTTCAAAGCAAAATAAAGCTAGCTTTTTTCCTTTTTGCAACTGGAATTTTTTTTTCTGAATCTAAAAACGATCCATGATCAGAAAAGCGTGAGGAGAGTAAAAAGTCTCTGCAATGATCCCACTGAGGTTACTCTGTTATATCTACAATGTATCATATGGCAGGTGCTGAATAAATATTTGTTGAATGAATGACAACTGTTAATATTTGTGAATTTTAGTCAAAAAAAAAGAGGAGGAGGAGGAGGAGGTGGAGGAGGAGGAGGAGGAGGAGAAGGAGAAGGAGAAGAAGAAGAAGAAGAAGAAGAAGAAGAAGAAGAAAGAAGAAGAAGAAGAAGAAGAAGATCCTTTTTCTGGGGGTTGTTTAGCCACCAAAGCAGAAAGGGTCAGTTACAGTCACCAGGGACTGAAATGGCTGGGAGCCTACCGGAGCTCAAATTACTGATTTCACAACAGCTGAGATCTGAAATCTATGGAATGTGGAGAAACAATAACACCAAATACACCATTCTGAAAGTTGTAAACAGTATCAAGGGTGGCTCACTTTGAGCAATAACAAGAAAGGCTACAAAACAGTCCAAGGGCTGACCAGGAGTGGCTCCTGAAACTGACGGGAGGGCAGGCTCTGCCCCCACAGGTCCTTCTTCCCACACTTGGGCCCTCTTCCCTCCCTACAGCAGCAGGGTAAGCTGTCTTGGGGCACCTGAGCTGACCTCAACACTTTATTGAAAACTTAGCATCTTTTTGATTGTTAACTTCCCTCTCAACAAACCAGGGTGGTTTTCTGATTACCAGGGGACATCTGGACAGAAGGCTATAGACAGACCTTCATCAGTCAGGGAAAAGGTAGTTGGTGGCTTCAGAGGGTCACCTGTACAACAGGCAGCAGATCAGGAGAAGACCTTATATATGCTTTCAGAAACAGCCCTGCTGTTGGCAGTATTTCCCAAGAGCCCACCTGCCTGAGTAACTCATTCATCTTTCAAAACCAAGCTCAAACAGGACCTTCAAGGAAGGTCTCCAATCAGCCTCTCAGGGCAGAGTCCTGTGCTATGCCATGTTCCTGCTTTCTGTGCTGAACTTACTGCACTGTAATTAACTGGTTTCTAGGTTGTTTGCGAGCTCCTCCAAGGCAGGAGTTGTGTTGTATTCATTCATGTTCCAAGGGACTTGCATAGTGCCTGGTACTTAATAGATGCCGCTCAAGTGCTTTTGCATAATTAGAGGTTGCAAGTTGGGTAAATGAGCACAATAGGCAGGATGTAACTACCCCGGTGGGGTCAGGGGGTGACAGGGAGCTGACATACACCCATCCAGAGCAGGAAGCTGCCCCTCAGCTCTAGCTGATTGCTCCATGCGATAAGGGCCAGTGGGGCCAAATCCAGTGATTTTTCATGAGATCTGAAAATTCAGATCTACATATCAAATGTCCCAGTTTTTCAACATTAGTTTCTCCTTCCATTTGGGAGAAAAAGATGCATGGGAGAAAAAAGAAAAATTGTGGTACCATTTGCTTTGTGGGGTAGAGCCTATCCCTTCCTTTTGTCAAAATGCCAGAGAAGGTTCACCTCTACCAGGAAGAGCCTACCTGACTAATCCCCAGTCACCTCCAGTTATTTCAACTAAGGCAACACTCCCATTCCAAGGAAAGTGGATACCAGAGGGTAATTCTCTTATTTGAACCTTGTTTTGTTTTGGAACCTCCTGATAGTTGAAGAGTAGACCAGCATTCCATGTGATTAATAAGTATTTATCAAATACCTATATTATTTAGAGAATTCTGTCATATATATCGTCTTTGACCCCAACAACCCAGTTGGGAATGAAGACAAAGACAAACAAACTAAAAACAGAAGATAAAATTCAGAAAACATTTATTAAGTACTTGGTATTCATAGTTTTGTTCTCCATTCACCCAACATTCAGTGAGCATTACTACAGCCTGGTACTGTGCTTAGGACCTGGAAATCGAGCCACTAAAATATCCAAGCTAGTCAGTGACATGGATAAGTAAACCCATTTATAATAAGTTACCTTCAAAGTACAACACAGCTTGGAGAAAGGAGTGTCAACCACTCCCAGGGATACTGGGCAGGTGGTATCATGGAGAAGATAACTGTGAGCCCCTTATCTTGGTTTTTGTCTGTTTGTTTTACTTTTTTTTGTGACATTTTACAATATACATAAAAATACTGAGACTAGTACAATGAAACTCCATGTACCCACAACCTACTTTAATAATTAGTAACTCATACAAACTTCTGATTCATCTGTACCCTCACCCGCTTCCCTCCATCCTTTCATTTTGCTTTGAAACAAATCCTAGACATCTTTATCATTTCACCCATAAATGCCAACCGGAGTTTAAAGAAGGAACTGGAAATGTCTAGACCTTCCATTATTAACTTCCTTTTTCCCATCTATTCTGCCAGCAGCTGATTCCTGCAGTGACCCAAGACTTAAGGCTGTATTGGACCCTTTCCCTTGGCTGAAGAAAAAGATGGAACTGATCCAATGAAAACCCCCTCCTGCCTTATCTGAAATGCTGACCATTCTTCAGGTCCGTGGTCCTAACTGCTAATTCTTCAGAAAAACTGCTAATTCTTTAGAAGCTTATTGAGGGTTGTACAGATGAGCTAAGGTGTGTGTACAACCAGGTTGTACAACCTACCTAGTGTTTGAACAAAAGGGTGGCTACATTCCACACTCCCGTGTGCCCATAACCCCAGGGAAACCTAAGACCAAATGGGCTTGCCCTGACTGAGCTGACCCAAAGTTGTTTCCTGTCACAACTTTGATCTGGGCTGGGGACCTCGTCACACCTGAGCTTCTGGTTCTCTCCACACACCCTCCACCCCTTTGGCATTTCTTATCTGTCGAAAAGTTACCACAGCCACGCAGTTACTGGACCAGAACACTGTCCTGGACTCCCCCTCCCTCACAATTCTGTCTATTCCCTTAAAGCCGCCCATTATTAACCACATCCACCACCATCCTTCGATTTAGATCCCCGGTCCCTTCTTCAAGTACTGCAATACTTAAGCATCTTTCTGCTTTTAGCACCACCCTCCTCATTCTCCACGCAGCGGGCTGATCTTTATAAAACACCATGTTCAAAACCCTTTCATAGTTCCTAACCCCCGCAGGACCAAAACCAACCTCTTTCCCACCGACAAAGCGGCTCTGCAAAAAATCAGGCCTGTCAGCTACTTCTCCAGCTTCATCTGCTACATCTCCTCCGCAGCCGGCAAACAAATGCTCATTTTGAGGGCCTGCTTTCTCGGGTCTCTGTGCTCTTCCCCAGGAAGCGCCTTTTCTCTCATCAATAAGAAAAGCTACACCCGCGGCGCCCTTGCTTACACGCGTGAGCTCACATGAGTCCACAAAACCACGAAGAAGTCATCACCTTCATTTTGCAGATGCAGAAAGTGAGGATGGGCACCTTACCCATGGCCACACAGCTACTGAGTGGAGTAGGCAAGGCTCGGATTCAGACTCACGGCGCCAGAGGCCCCGGGCTGAGCCAGAGAGTTCCAAGTGCCAGCATACCTTCCACCGCGGCAGCGGCCGCTCCTAGCGGTGGACAGCACCTTGGTGCGCGGGGACCGTGACCAGTTAACCCAGAGGAGGAACGAGGGTTCTGATTGGCCGCCTCCGGTAACCGCTGAGGGGGGCTGAGGGCGCGGGGGCGTCGCAGGGAAATGACGCAATGCCGCGGCTCCTTAAAGGCGCCAGCGCCTTGCGCCGCCGATGGCGCAGGCGCGTTCCGAGGGCTCCCGCTTCTTCTCCGAGCTCTGAGAGCGGAGCCGAACGAGCGCGCGCGCGCGCGCTGGCTGTGTAGACAGGGAGCGCGCTGGGCAGCTCCAGGGGTCTGGCGGGGCGGCTGGGGCAGCTGTACCAGACCGCTGACGAGCCGGCGCCGAGATGGCCGAAGGCAGTGCCGTGTCCGACCCTCAGCATGCCGCGCGTCTGCTGCGAGCGCTCAGCTCTTTCCGCGAGGAGTCCCGCTTTTGCGACGCGCACCTGGTCCTCGACGGGGAGGAGATCCCCGTGCAGAAGAACATCCTGGCGGCGGCCAGCCCGTACATCAGGTGAGGAGGGGGCCGCGACGGGCCGAGCGGGGCCGCGCTGCCGGGAGCCCGGGGGCGGGCCGGGCCGGGCGTGTCCCCGGAGCCCCTGGTCCCCACTCCCCCGGCCGCCCCGCTCTTCCCGGTCACCGCTTGGCGCGGGGACCCTCCGGTTGGTCGCCCTGCCGGACCTCTGGGACAGCCCCCTCAGGCCAGACCCGTGTCCCCTGCGGACCCCCGGCCCCTTGGAGTCGACCCCGGCCCCTGGGCCGCAGCCTTTTCGTCCTTTCTGCTCCGGTGCCCACCGCCCGGCGCTCGCACGGGCCTCCGAGCCGCCGAGGCCCCCGGACCCGGTCCTGGGCCGGCCGGGGACCAGCACCGCGAACAGGGCGGAGCCTCGCTCGGGCCCGGCCCGCGGAGCCCGGCTGAAGTTTGCCGGCAGCTCGCCTCCAAATCGCGCAGTGGGCTGGGCCCGCGCGGCGAACGGAGCCGGGCGCGCCCCTCCCGCGGAGAAGCCAAACAAACACTTCTCCGCCCGTTGTGGGCAGAGGAAAAGCCCAGGGGACCTTCTCCCAGGGGACCTTCTCCTTGGGATTGGCGCTGCGACCTCCAGGGCCGAAGTTCCTGTCGGAGTGTCTTTTTCCACTACTGGTGGGAGCTCCATTTAAAAGCTGGGATGTGCGTTATAGACACACGTTAAAGTAAGCTGTAGCTAATTTTAGAGCACTTACTGTAATTCTCAGGATGCGGTTACAAGCGAGGATCATGAGATTTTAGAGATTCAGAGGGCTTTTTAAAACTTAAGTAAAAAAAGTATAAGCTGATATGTTAAGTCAGGTAACCAGGTTAATTAAGTTTGGTAACATGGTGCTTAACCAAGTGTATCAGATCTTGCAAGGGGCTGTATTTTCTTATAGCAACTTTCTGCAAACTGGGTTGCTCTTTTAATAAAAGAAAAAATGCTGAAAGCTGGAGAAACTGTCCAGTAAGCAGGTTAAATATAGACTAATAGTAAAGAATGTCACTAGAATTGACAGGTCAGAAAAAGCAAAATGATGGGCATATGTTCTTAGTGCTTTGTCCCAGCACAACTCAGCACCCAAATTCCATTTTAATCTTTGCATTTGGAGATACCTCTGCCAATTCAGAAGCAGTTCAGGTGTTTTTGTAACTTCCCTTGGCTGCCTTCTGTAAATCTGCTTGCATGTTTGTGGATTTAAAGGTGGGGTGCAGGAAGTCTCTGTTAGAATGGAATTTGGATTGCTCGTATGACAGACAACTCCTACCTGGCAGTTGGGAGGTTTGAGCAGTCAATATCAAATTGGAATCAGCAGGTCGGAGTCTTCCCTGTATCCAAAGCATTCCCTTTTTGGGGACTAGCATCTTAACTACTTTAGATGCATTATTGTTGTTAAGTGTCACCCAGCAGGCTTAAAAGAAAATTACAAATGACCAAACACATGGTTTCTATTGCCTTTCCATGCTTCAGTTTTCTCCATACCATTTACCACTATACTATACCCTGTATTTTACTCATTACTTTATCCGTCTTCCCCAGTCACAGCGTCAGCTCTGTGAGGCCCGGGATTTTTTTTTTTTTTAAGATTTTATTTATTTCACAGAGAGAAACACAGCCAGAGAGGGAACACAAGCAGGGGGAGTGACAGAGGGAGAAGCAGGCTTCCTGCCGAGCAGGGAGCCCGATGTGGGACTCGATCCCGGGTCTCCGGGACCATGACCTGAGCCAAAGGCAGTCGCCCAGCCAACTGAGCCACCCAGGCGCCCCTCTTTTTTCCATTACTGTATCCCTGGCAGCCAACTAGAACAGTGCCTAGTGGTTCAGCAAATGTGTTGAATGACTGACAGCCGGCCTTTCTTCCCAAGCAGGTTGGACATGAGATGATTGGCTCTGTTATATTTCATTTCAGATGCTCAGTTATCCCTAATTGAGAAGAGAACTAGGCCTGCTTTCTCCTTCCAGCTTTTACTCTTATAGCTGTGAGTTCTTGGCAGATGACTTTTCTTGACTTCAGCTCACTAGTCTGATAAATGAGGGATAAAATGTGCCTTCATCTCATTTAATCTTTGACCTGTGCAGGAGTATGAAATAGTGTTTTGAACTCCTCCAGATTGGTACACAAGTGTACAAAGGTAGTGTTATTCACTACTATATGTGCTGCATCAGGAAAGGTGTGGTATCCACTTGTGACACAGTGGCAAATAATAATATGTAGTAATGTCAAATGTTCCGTATTTATAATAGCAGTAATTTAGGTGTGAAATACCACTAATCAACGTGGCCAAGCTGAAAGGGACTTCAGATCTTTTCTGGTATAACTCTGTTATCTTTCAAAGAAGGAAATGGGGCTCAGTGAGTCTCAGTGATTTGTATTATGATGAAGTTACTAGTAGTTAGTGGTTGAACTAAGATTAGACTCTAAGTTAATGACACCTCATCTCCTACTCTAACCATACCAGGTTACAGCATTAACTCATATCTAGCTATTCTTCGTGTAAACTCTACTACTTGTCGATTCACAATATTGTTTATTTATTTATTTTTAACATTTTATTTATTTATTTGACACAGAGAGAGATCACAAAGATGCAGAAAGGCAGGCAGAGAAAGAGGGGGAAGCAGGCTCCCTGCTGAGCAGAGAGCCTGTTGTGGGCCTCAATTCCAGTACCCTGAGATCATGACCTGAGCCAAAGGCAGAGGCTTAACCCTCTGAGCCACCCAGGCGCCCTCACAATATAATGTAAATGCTTTATCAAGTACCTTTACATATTGCTTCATTTTGATTTTCACTTCCATCTTGTTTAGTAGGTAGGACAGATGTTTTTGACATTTTATAAACAGGAATCAGTCCCTGTGATTTTGTCAGTGACTGATTGAGTTCATTAGACTGTTGAAGTGGTGGAATGTCCTTGGTTGTCTTTTAAAATGGTGAATCTCGGACGCATGGGTGGCTCAGTGGGTTAAAGCCTCTGCCTTTGGCTCAGGTCATGATCTCAGGTTCCTGGGATCGAGGCCCGCATCGGGCTCTCTGCTTGGCGGGGAACCTGCTTCCTCCTCTCTCTGCCTGCCTCTCTGCCTATTTGTGATCTCTCTCTCTCTCTCTCTCTGTGTCAAATAAATAAATAAATAAAATAAAATAATCTTAAGATGGTGAATCTCAAGACTACTTCAAAGTAATTTGACTAATAAGTATTACTACTTAGAAATAAACTGTTCAGTTATTTTTGATGCCTATGATTTTGGGCTTTTTTTTTTTTAAGATTTTATTTATTTGACAGAGAGAAACACAGCTAGAGAGGGAACACAAGCAGGGGGAGTGAGAGAGGGAGAAGCAGGCCTCCCACAGAGCAGGGAGCCCAACGTGGGGCTCAATCCTGGGACTGCGGGATCATGACCTGAGCCAAAGGTAGACGCTTAACTGAGCCACCCAGGTGCCCTGATTTCGGGCTTTTATAGTGTTTGTCTTGTTTGAAAGGAACTGTAAAGAATTGTGTTGATACAAAATGAATTTGCACATTCTAGCCACTTGATGTTTCTTTCTCTTTTTTTTTTTTTTTTAAGATTTTATTTATTTATTTGACAGAGAGAAACACAGCCAGAAAGGGAACACAAGCAGAGGGACTGAGAGAGGGAGAAGCAGGCTTCCTGCCGAACAGAAAGCCTGACATGGGGCTCAATCCCGGGTCTCCAAGATCATGACCTGAGCTGAAAGCAGTCGCTTAACCAACTGAGCCACCCAGGCGCCCCTCTTTCTCTTTTGAAGCTTAAGCATTCAGGTCTGCAATGTCATTAATATGTGGATTGGGTGTTCCAAAGTTTAGTAGTCTCTGACTTTTTCTAAAAATTTGAGTTTTGTTTGTTATCTTTGGTTAGGCAGTTTAAGTAACTATTCTAAGCAATGTAAAGTTGTATGGTTTAGAAACAATGTTATATATTGCTTCTGAATGCTCAGCAAAGGGAACCAATTCAGCTTTGTCAGAGTAGGAATTAAAGCAACTCATTCAGGGGCGCCTGGGTGGCTCAGTTGATTAAGCGACTGCCTTCGGCTCAGGTCATGATACCAGAGACCCGGGATCGAGCCCCACATCGGGCTCCCTACTCTGCGGGAAGCCTACTTCTCCCTCTCTCACTCCCTGTGCTTGTGTTCCCTCTCTCCCTGTGTTTCTCTCTGTCAAATAAATAAATAAAATCTTAAAGAAAAAAAAGCAAAGCAACTCATTCAGCATACTTTCTACTTATTATAGAAAGTCTTTTAACCTAATTTATTGGTTTAATCATTTTCTGTGCTTTGTTTTTGGTTTAGCATTTATTTTTCCCCCTGCTACTCTCAGCTGTCCTACACTAGAAGACTTTCAGCATGAAAGGAAAAAACCAGAAAACTCAGCTTTAGCAATAGAACCCTAATGATAATCTGAAAGAAGGTTGTGTAGAGCATGTCATGCAGGGTTAGGATACAGATGCTACTGGAAGGAAGGCAGGACCTTCCTTCCACAGTCCATCATTAAGCTCAGTAAGTGGGTTATTGCTTTCCCAGTATGCCCTCTTCCCAGCTTTTTCCCATTCTGATCCCTGAATGACATTTTTTCCTTTGGTTTGTTGGGAAAATTAAATCTAAATGTAGCTGACGACCTTTAAGAATGGCAAAACTGAATTTGTTGGTGTAACGACCCACAGAATCTTTCCTTTCTCAGCAACTCTGAGACCTTCTGGGAAAGGTTCCCTGAGGCTTATAGGAAATTTCCCTTTCTTCTGAATATTGCAAAGTTTGCTTTGCTTCATGTCTGAGGCTCTTCTGATTCTGGCACAATCCCATTGATTTGATAGAGAGTTCAGACTCCTCTTATGAGCTGTGGTTCTTTGGGAGTAATGTATGTGAAAAGGATTTGAAAATGAACCACTGTACTATTCTGCAGGGACATGTGCAAGTTCCTATTTTCTCTTCACTTTTTTTAGGGGGTGGAGGGGGGATGCTATTTATTTATGACAAATACTCTACATCCATGATCCTCTCCAGTCAGAAGTTCTTTGAAATGATGCCATTGGCCTTGGACAGTCAGAGGATAGAGTCCTCTGACTCACCCATCCTGCATATGGCTTCACAGAGAGCGTAGGTTTTAAACTGGCCATTGAGACTGCCTGTCACCTTGTCAGCCTCAGCCCCGTTCACCTGAATGGAGGTGTGGTCCTTGGTGCCGATGATGCGGTAGCTAGAGAGTATTTCCACAGCGCGTACAAATGCACAAACTTGCCCGTGTTCTTCTTCGAGGCAAGGGCACACTTGCTGCCACCTCCATGATCGTGAGCCCAGAAAAGCCTCTATACACTTTTGAGAATTTCATTTTTTTCTGGTGATCTGTTAGAACGTTAATTGTTTAGGTTTTCGTCCTGGTGAGTAAAGGGAAGAAAGTTCCTCAAGATTTTTAGATCCCTTGAGTCAGCCAACAATAAGAACGACAATTTTTCCCCCTTGTTTTTTTCAGAGAAAGCTGGTCTTGAGAGGGTGGAGTGGAGACACTGGGCCCAGAATCCGGTCTAGGTCATCTTGGACCCCTTTTCCGAAACTTGGTTTCCTCATCTAAGAAGAGAGGTTGGCTAGCTCATGAACGGCAAATCCCCTTTAAGTCTGAATTGTGTGACTGGATGCTACTTTTGTTTTGCTTTGTGTGTATATGTTGTAGACAGGGGGGTCTGTTGCTATCCTTACAGCTTTATTGTATCATTCTAAGTTTTGTTGTGCGTTGACATTAAAATATTTCCTTTGCCCTTTCACACAGGATTTGGTTGGTTATTCTGCTATATGAACCCAGCCCTGTAGAGCTATTTTGTAATAAGCATTTACTTTATGCTGTTACTCTGGATGTATTCCAACGCCTAATTATCGATGCGTGTGTTTTGCCATTTAAATCTAGACTTTGACTCATAGATGATGCTGATGAGCTACTTAAGGAGACTAATATGATCTCTATAGGAAGTCCAAGTTTCAGAGCAGCATAGAAATTGTCATCATCCTTTCTTTGGGCACCTGAAGTCTGTCCTGTACTTGATAGGCACTAATGTCCATTAGTTTTGTCTGCTGTGTACAGAGCGTGCTGTTGGTACCCAAGTCCCTTTTCTTTCACTTGTGCTTTGAGTTTGTCATCCCCTGTGTGCAGCCACTCCTGTTATGGGGTTTTGAATGGTGACTGTAGCCTGTTAAGTTCCTTAGTGCCCAAGAGTTCAGCTAGAAGCTCCTGGTTCTAAGACTCTTGCTGAATCTTGAGCATTCTTAGATCCAAATCACAACACCTGCCTCTTGCTGCTCCTTCATGGTGCTGGGGAAGTAAAGTTGAACCTGAATATCTTTTAATGGGTCTGGGCCTTGTTTTCATCCAGCCACTGTAAGGCATCCCAAACAACGACTTCACAAGGTGCAGTCTCTCCTGAGGGCTTACAAGTCATACAATGTAAAATGATTTTCTTTCTTTTTCTCCCCTGACCCTTTCTCCCCCTTCTCCTCCTCCTTTTTTACCTTCCCCTCTTTTCTGGTGTTTGCAATCGTGTTTGATTAAACCCTTTTCTTATGCGAGTTTTTCAGACCTGATATTGAATCATGTTCTGTTTCAGAAGACCAAAGCATTATTTTCTCTGGCTTCTAGGGACACTAAGCACTTTCAAATTAGAGCTCTGAGTTCAACATAGATTGCTCCTTTCAGGTTAAAGGTTTTTATGTATCTGAGATAATGGTTGCCAGCTAGTAGCAGTGAATGCTCTAATTCTGGAGAGGTTTTTGGAAGGTTTCAAATGATGAAACAAATCAATAAAATTCTTGTTAGACTAGTGAATTTAACATAAAGGGAAATGTTGAATGTTTAGACTTACTTAGTATATGTGATCGAAATAAAATATCTCTCATGAACACCGATTAAGTTCTCATTCTTTAGCCTATGTCCTTTGATTTCTGCCTCTTCTTACAGTTTGTATTTTCCCCTGTAAGTCCTCTTCAGTGTTTTTAAAGTGATTTCTCTTGTGCAGTTTAGAGTCAAGCAAAGTGCTTTTCCTCAAACTCTGGTTCTTAGGATGTAGATTTGGATAATATAGCCTAAGCGTCCAGATTACAAAGCCACTGTATCCATTGTTTAAACTGTTAATCATTTTGATATCAAAATGAGGCTTAAAATCTATTTATAATCCATAAAGAAAACATAATTAGGACAAATAAGGAGTCATCTGGCTTCGGAGTACTGTGAGATTAGTCCTTTAGGGAGCTGCATGATCTTTCAGCAGCAGACAAGTCTATCATTTTGTGTACTGAAGCTGTAATATAAATGAATAATTTGTAAGTTAGAATTCTAGGTTAAGGGTGGAGAACACGGAGGTGTGGGCTGTGACAAGTGGCAGACTGTGGTTGCAACCTTGAATTCAAGTGCTTCCCGTGGGTTCTCCCTCCCCTAAGACATGCTGTGTCCAAAGAAGAAAGAAACTCAAAGGTTGAGGTAAGGGTGGCGTCTGTAGTTCTTTGGCAGGTGAAGTTCACGTGTCTAAATGCCCTCTTGTGCTCGGCTGGAGCTCTGGACCCTTGTGCCTGGAAGAGCAGAGAGTGAAGTCTTCTTTCTTGGTATCGAGTGCCAAAAAGTAACTTGGCTATAAAACGATGGCCTGATGTTTGCTGATTCCATTCCTCTGTGGAAATAAATAATTTTTCCCCTCTGTTCAGAGATAATAGAAAAATAGAATACTTAAGGAAAATAAGATTTTGTTAAAATTTTTTGTCCTTTTTTCCAAAGAAGTCCCAGATGGCCAGCAGACACATCAAACATCACTCATCACCGGGGAAATGCAAATCAAAGCCACAATGAGGTAGCACCGTATACCTGTTAGAAGGGCTAAAATCAAAAAGATAGGAAATTGCAAGTGTTGGCAAGAACGTAGAGAAGGAACCCTCATACGCCAAAGCTGGGAACATAAATTGGTACAGTCACTGCAGAAAACAGTATAGAGGTTCCTTAAAAAAATTAAAAATAGATACGTAAGCAAGCAACCTAAGTGTCCATCAATAGATGAATAGATAAGGACACACACGCACAGTGGAATATTATACAGCCATAGAAAGGATGAGATCGTGCCATTCGAGATAACATGGGTGGACTGAGAGGGTTTTATGCTAAATGAAATAAGTCAGACTGAGAAAGACAACTACCATATGATTTCATGCATAAGTAAAATCTAAAAAAATAAAAGCAACAGATTAGTAAACAACAAAAAGCAAAAAATCAGATCTGGAATTAGAGAGAATATACTGATGGTTGCCAGAGGGGAGGGGGCTGGGCAAAATGGGTTAAAAGGAGAAGGAGATACAAGTTTCCAGTCATGGAATGAGTAAGTCATGGGAATAACAGCACAGCATAAGGAATATAGTCAGTAATACTGTAATGGCATTGTGTGGGGACAGATGGTGGCCACACTTGTGGGGAGCACAGTAGAATGTATACACTTGCTGAGTTTACTGTGCTGTCCACCTGAAACTAAGGTAACGTCGGGTGTCAGCTCTACTCAAAAAAGAAAAGGAGGCTGCCCAGGTGCCTCAGTTGGTTAAGCGTCTGCCTTCGACTCAGGTCATGATCTCCAGGTCCTGGGTTCGAGCCCCACATCGGGCTCCAAGCTCAGCAGGGAGTCTGCTTTTTCCTCTCCCTCTGTCTCTCCCTCTGCTTGTGGTCTCTCTGCCTCTGTCTCTTTCTCAAATGAATAAATTTTAGAAATTTAGAAAAAAAATCCATCATAAAAAGAGTTAGCATTGTCTTAAAGTATGAAATGTACTATGTTAACTCCCCACAACTAGAGTTGGCCATAAAGGGACATCATTTGTGTTACCTGTCTAGGGGCTTGATTATAGGTTTAGCCATTTGTTCATCAAACAGAAGATACTCAGTGACAGCTAGGTGCAGCAGAGACTGGGGACACATGACAGGCAAGGAGCTTGCATTCTGCTGCTTGACAGGGTATCATGCTTCTGAGGCTTGGTTTTCTTTGTGTGCTGACTGCTGTTTGAGTGTCCCCCACACACAGTGTCAACTGAGACTGAGTGCGTAGAGACCTAAATCACTCAAGTTATTTTTTCTACCTCCGTGGGGCTAGTAAAGGAAATAAACATAGGACCAAAGACTTTTCAACATATTTTTGACATTCACTGAATTTTTTCAATATTGTATATCCTGATGTCATGTGGTACTGTTCATGTCAAGAATGGGGAAAGAATAGACTGACTTTATTTTTGGAGTAGGTCATTCTGAAAGTGCCCTAATAGTGTATTTAAATGACTCATCATTCAGTACTACAGTAGTGACCCCAATTAATCATGTTTACAGAAACAACTGTCTTTAAGTCGAGAACAAGGATCCTTGGTCAAGGTTCCCTAATAGGCTCGTTCCTTCACTAAACTTTTCTTGAGCGTTTTTGCGCAGCACGGCTGTGCCTGGGGCACCCTGGGCTCCGGCCCGCATTGAGTCCATCTGAGAGGGCAGACAGTGAAGATGTCTGCCTCAGAGAGATGTAAGGGATGGACATGGTTGCTGCTGCGGCCTGGGTGGAAGGAGCACCACTCTGAGGGTCTGTAGGTGGAAGAGGAGGATTTGACATGAGCAGGAGTGGGGGGTCTGGGGGAGGGTAGTACGTAGCAGAGGGGGCACAGGAAAACTGAGTGCTGCAGTCCAGAGACCAGGACAGGCAGGCACACCAGATGGGGTGAGGGGCAGAAGAACACCAGCCTGACAAGATGGTGAACAGTGGGTAGGATGGCATGAAACAGGATCAGGGCAGTGGACAGGATCCTGTTGTCCTGGGTTGGCACTCACACTGCCCACCAGTAAGATGAAACTTACTCACTGTAGCATAGCCCTGAGTTGCTGGGTGTGTATTGGGAGCCAGCTGGGGAGATCGTGGGGTGTGGGAATGGGATCCAATATAATCTTCCAACAGAGTTTATCCCATGCAAGAGTTAAGGTTCTATTTTAAGAGTTATGAATGGGCATTGAGGGTTATAAGAAGGTGAAGATGTAGTCTTACTTAGGAGGATGCTGCCGTTGTTGGGACAGGAACTAAAGAGGCCCTGGACTAGGGTTGGTCAGAGTCAGAGTAAACTGTCTGGATTAGAGGTAGTGGCAATAGGACTTGTCGGTAAGAAGACGACTCAGGAGAGTCTGGGTTCACCAGTAAACAGTGCTTCTCACTTACTGTGAGTATTAAATGAGAGCTTTAAAAAGTTCTGCAAAGCACAGAATCTCTTCTCAAAGTTCACAGCTTACTTGTGCGAAGATGAAGTATGGGACGGTATCTTAATTGTATAGATGTTGTGGCTCTGGGAGTTGTGCAGAGGAAGAGTACTTGAGTTGTCACATGAGGTTTTGTGCAAGAAACAATTTGGGGGGGGGCCTTGAAGAAGAGGACTGGTGGGTGAGTGGGGCAGGAGAGAGGTATAAGCACAGGATCAGAAGGTGTACACTTAGGTAGTCAGGAGACTGATGGGACTGGGATGGTGGCAAGTGTGGATGGACAGGGAGATGAGGACTGGATTCTTGAGTGCCGGCTAACTAGATTTTTATGCACTCATTAAGCACTAGTACTTTGAGCTCCACTTTAGGAAGGTGACTTGGTTATTGTAGATCCCCAGGGCTGCGAGGACCCTGGAGTTGCTGGCTTATGTGGACAGCTCGCCGTGGCAGTGTCCTGGGCACCGGGTAGAGGCAAGTATCCAGGCTTAGGAAAGAAAGCAGCCCGCCGTTCTCTGAATGTGGGGATTAATGAAGAGGAGGTAGAAGGTTTTGAGCCTGGCTGCCTAAAGAAAGTGGGAAGCATAACATTCTGTTTTTGTGTTGAATTTGGTTTAACACTGCTGAATAAACATCTTCATTATACTCTTCTGGTTCTTGAAAATTCTACGAGTGTTTCACAGGTCTGTGAATATGTATGTTTATTTTTACAGCGCTTCTTGTCTCTGCCTTTCTTGACCTCCTCTTTTCTGACAGATCCATCTGTACTCCTCCTTCAGGCCCTGGTTCCGATATCCCTTCCTGACATTTTCCCAGTACGTCCAAATAATCACTCCCTCCTACAGACTCCTTAGGCATACTGTGTGCCTTCAGCACTGTCTGTCTTTCATTCCGTGGGGAGAACTAGAACAGACAGGTGCACTGGGTGCTTTCAGAGCCCTTGTCTTTATCTCCAGGGCCAGAGGCACTAAGCCCATTACTGGAAACCCCATCCACGAGGGAATTGAGTTGACTGCTGTCTGTAAGTCCTGATGAAGCTGATGGAAAGTGATGGGCTGCTCCCACACAAGGTTACACTTTTTCCTGTAACATTTTGCTGAGTAGCTGACCATGTGCTGGGAATGGGGAGAGAGACAGGATAAACCGTCCTATGACAGAAGTTACTACAAGAGAGTCTTTGATTTGCCGTGTTTAGATGCACAGTCAACCCAACTGGCCATTTCTGGTGCCAAGAAACCTGGAGAAGAAGGGACCAAATTCTTTATTCAGAAGGAGCAGCTCCAGCGAGAGCGCTTTTGTTACGACATGACTAAAGGATTAATTGTGAAGCATTCATTGCCTTGACAACATTTTGGAAGGCACTTTGAGCTTCAAGTTCTTTGGAGAAGTTTATAACAGTAGATTGTAAATTATGGAGGCGCCAGAACCAAGAAGATGGCTTGAAGCTGCTGGAGAGGGCCTCAGCCCACCCTTTATGAAAGGGAGCTGATGGGGCCTGTGTTGGAGGCTCCGTTTTTGTTTCTGGTTTTCTCTACCCTCACTATCTCCTTCTTCGGAAAGGGAAACAAACAAACAAACAAACAAAAAACAAGACAAAACCAAAACCCTGTTTCTTAACCTTCATGTCATGCTTTGGTTTGAAACTACTTTGAAAGGATGAATACAAGCACAGGAACAAATTCATATAAATTCTTACTTTTCTTTTGATTTTATTTAGAAACGTAAATTCTGCTTCTAACTCTTAACGTTGGAAAGAGGGAATAGAAGGTGTGTAGAAAAGCAGAAGTTCTGTGGTACTTCATTCTGGAGCAAAAAAGAGGCAGAGGAGCAAGTTTCCCTTCAGAGAACCCTTGTCAGAAGTGCCCCCCAAACAAAGGGAGGACCGTGTGCACGACGGGGTCTTCAAAGGGCACAGAAGGAGCTTCTTTTAAATAGCTTCTGAAAATGCATCCTGAGCAGAAAATCTGGAGCTGTCTTGACAGGCTGTGGCATGAATATCTGTCTTTTATGTGCGTTTCCAGAAGGGCAGGGTGTGACCGGAGCGGGGGCTCAGACTTGTTTCATTCTAGAGGAATTTTTTGCTTCACAGGTTTGCTGCATCATGATTCTGCGTTTGAACTCATCTTAAAATTTTAACATGCATTTTCAAAACTTGTCTTCTAAGAGGTAAATTTTATGGACTGTTTTACTTGCAAAATAACAAGAACCAGATTGAAATTTTAGGAATCTTTAAAAAAAAAAAAAATCACAGAAGATCACACAAGAGTTATTTATTTTACCCTTTATTTTGGTTCTGAACAGTGTACTTACTTGTTGTTATCGTTGTCGCCAGATAGACCTGTCACTTGCCGTTGGTCTTTCCTTCTTACAGCTCAGTAATCACGCCCTCATCATCTTTTTTAATGGCTAGTTCTTACTACATTGTCTTGCTGTATGATGCAACTTACTTCATCGTTTCCCTTTGACATTTTAATTTCCACTTCTCTTTTCTTCTGAATAGTGACTGTATAATAAGCAAATTAGAAAGAAAATTGGGGGGGTCTTTTTTCTTTGTATTTTTTGTGGGTACTTGTAAGCCTACTTTGGGGGCTATGTGACCCAGTATATCTGTTTTTGAAGATAGAACAGATCCATTCTTGGAGAGTAAAACCAGATTACTGTCCAGGAAGACTGGATTATCATGGAAAGACCTTGGCAGTGTATCTAATGTTTTTTCCCTCAGGCCTTTCACCAGGGCCTTGTCATTTTTCCAAGTGTTTTTTCAAAGTTATTGCTGGTTTACCTATCTTTTAGACCAGATTTTTAAATGTTGTATGCTTGCTACTATAAAAATATTTAGAAGAGAGTTTGGTGAAGTTTATCTGTAAAGAGTCAGATGTTTTAGGCTTTTTGGGCCACAGGTGGCCTCTGTCACCTAGTCTTCTTTGTTTGTGTTTTAACAACCGTTTAAAAATATAAAAACCATTTTTAGCCCAGAGGCCCTGCAGAAACAGGCTATGGGTTGTAGTTTGTTGATCGTTGACCCTAGAGTATTAATTTTTTTTTTTAATTTGGACATAGAAACTATAACTTGGAAGATCATCTTTAAAGCTGTCTCAATCATGTAATGATGACTTTCAGGTCAGCCTTGGGTGGAGCAGAGATCTGTAATCCAGGTTGATTCTCCCTGGCCCACCATCGCATCTTCTCCTCTTTCTTCTGAGTGGTTCTCTGTTGCATATCTTCTTCTATATTTTTTATTTTTTCCCTTCCATTCTGGCTCCTTCCCTTGGCACAGAGGCATGCCTGGGCCACTTCCACTGCCTCTGGTACATGGGAGGCAAATGTCCAGCGGATATATCTCTGGTCCTCTGCTAACAAGTGCACGATTTTTTAAAATTTAATTTAATATTAACTAATTTTAAATAGGCTGCATGCCCAGCGTGGAGCCCAGCATGGGGCTTGAACTCAAAACCCTGAGATCGAGACCTGAGCTGAGATCGAGACCTGAGCTGAGATCAATCAAGAGTTAGACGCATAACCACCTAAGCCACACAGGTGCCCCACAAGCGCTAATTCTTCAAACAAGAATATTTATTTTGTCCACAGCCTTACCACCTGTGTTTTCTTCTCCCTCCTCCTATCTTATCACTCCATTAAACCTGTTTTTTCAAATTGCTCTTGGTCCTTTTCTTGACACTTGGCTCCAGGTTCCCGTAATCCCACTTGTCCCATTTCCCCTACAGTCAGCTTTTCTGGCTCTCCTCCCTGTCTGTTCCTGTATGTGACGTGGCACAAGTTTCTGTCCTCCCCTGTACTCTCTCATGACACTGTCTATTCCAGAGAGGCAGCTACCTCGGGCTATCTCCTGAGCACCAGGCCTAATATCCCCGACAGCCCGCCTCAGGGCAGCCCTGCCCCGCCCCCCAGGCCAGCTCCCCTCCCCCAGGTGGGTGGTCAATATACTGCCAGACTCCCTGGGAGAAATTCGGAGACCTTGTGGATACACCCCCCCCTTTACCTCTGCACCCAAATGATGCCACAGCTGATGATTTTGGCCTCTCAGATCTGCGGCCTCTCAGATCTGCAGCCTCTCTCCTCTTCACCATCACTGCTGCTCACATTCCAGTTGTTATTAGTTCTAAAAGGTGACAGAACTGGTCCGTCTGCCTCCATGCTCCGTCCCCATCAGTCCTCCATGCTGCTGCTGCCACACTGATGCTTCTAGAATGTAATTAGATAATGCCTAAAACTAATGACTTCTGAGACAAGGTTGATGCAGTACTGGAGCAGGAAAAATACACCATTAGACTAGCGCGTTTCTGCCAGAAAGTAAGTACCTGCCCGAAAGACAAGAGAGCCAAGGTGAAGGAACTCTCAGTGGCCAAAACTCTGGCAGTCTGAGCAAGGAAATGAATATCAGTAACATTGGATTATAAGTCACAGAATGTAATACATATCCACATCTGTAGGCAGGAGTAAATGAATGAGTGGCTGAATAAAAAGAGATAGCTTTTATTTTTCAGTTTTATAAAAAGAAAAATTTTGAGAAGAGAACATGCATGCCCAAGCACAGGGAGATAGAGAGAAAGCATCGGAAGCCAACTCCGTGCCCAGCAGAGTCCGACAGGGGGCTTGATCTCCTGACCCTGAGATCGTGACCTGAGCTGAAGCCAAGAGTTGGACACTTAACCAACTCAGTCACTGAGGCGTCCCAAGATAGCTCTTCCTTACAAAAGAATTTCCATTAATAAATGTAGATGGAATAAATGATTAGAAAATCATCATTTGAGCACGATAATAATCGTAACTGTTACAGGCATCATCCACCAGTGGATACTGAAATTAGTGGGCAAGACTTGGCGGAGGAAAAGGATATTTGAGGGTGTCTCGGTGGGTCAGTCGGTTGAGTTTCCGCCCTTTCGGCTCAAGTCATGATCTCAGGGTCCTGGGATCCAGCCCTGCATCAGGCTCTCTGATCAGTGGGGAGGCTGCTTTTCCCTCTTCCTCTCCCTCTGTGATTACTTTCGTGCTCTCTCAAATAAATAAATAAAATCCTTTTTTAAAAAGGATATTTGTATATTCTAAATTATCTTCTCCATCGGATTTAATGGTAACAAAGGGATAAATAGTGACTTTTAAGTTCTTAGTGGAAAAACCCAACAGACATCTTCATAGCCAAATGGCCAAGGTTGACCTCCTACACATCTGTATTGTGATATGCTGCACAGAAGGACATGACCTCCCTTCTCTAGGGTTCCTGCCGAAAGTGCATAACTTCAGTCTAAGTATAAGAAATTAAACCCAACTTGAGGGACCTTTTACAAAATAATTGACCACTACTCACCAAAGAGTCAAGGCCTTGAAAGGTGAAGATTTAAAGGACTGTCACAAGTTACAGATACAATCATGAACTGTAGTTTGGAACCCTAGATTGGACCCCAGAACAGAGGGAAGACACTAGGAGAAAAACTGATGAAATCTGAATAAAGTCCGTATTTTATTTAATAGTATTACACCAGCCTTTAGTTCTTAGTTTTGATAGTTGTACTAAGATTATTTAAGATACTAATGTTCGTGGAAGCCACATGAGGGGGGATGCAGGAACTGTACGATTAAAACCTTTTCTGTAAGATGGGGCGCCTGGGTGGCTCAGTTGGTTAAACCACTGCCTTCGGCTCAGGTCATGATCCTTGAGTCCCGGGATCGAGTCCCACATCAGGCTTCCAGCTCTGTGAGGCGTCTGCTTCTCCCTCTGACCTTCTCCCCTCTCATGCTCTCTCTCTCATTAGGGAAAAAAAATTAGGGGGAAAAAAAGCCTTTTCTGTAAGTCTGAAGTTATTTCAGAATAAACATATTTTTAAAAAATTCCTCATGACAGCTCCATTTCCCTTGAGGTGAAGTCGAAATGTGTGTGTGCGCGCGTGCGCACGTGATGTGCAGGTCTTCCAGAAGCTGATTTATCTCCACCCTCCTTCCCTCTGTGCTCCTCTGTCCGGGCTTGCTAACCTCCTTGAACCTACAGTGCTGATCTCAGTGCCTTTGCTGTTCCTCCTTCTCGGTGTAAAAACACTCCCCCGAGGCCCAGTACAGGGACCACCTCTGGGAAGCCTTTTCTGACCGCTGTCCCTAGAAAGCTGACTTTTTTGCCTCCCTTTTACTTAGTGTAGCACCTGCTGCACAGTATTTCGTGATTCACGTGTCTTGACCCCGTGGTCCCCTCCTGAAGTCTTCCCTTATCTTTCTTGGCCTTGGCACGTATGAGCGGTACTGATGAGTTATTTGGTAGACAGCTAAGGAACTTGGGTTTGTTTGACTTGCTATAATTAGATTGTGGTTCTGCATTTGTGGCAAGAACAGCACGGGAGTGATGTCGCGTCTTCCTCCTCTGTGTACTCTGTCAGGGTCCCACGCCAGTTTGGCCCAACATTAGATAACCTTCATTGGTCACATTGTTAAAGATGACATCTGCTGGTTTAATCCACTGCTTTTCTCTTTGTGATTGGTAATTATGGGGCAACTCTTGGAGATTGGGAAAGTATTCCAGGCCTTATCACTTTCACTCACTAGTTTGAGTATCACCCTTTGTCACTCAGTCCTTCTGTTATTTATTAGACTCCTGATATCAGGCTTACGCGACTGGGTAGAGAAAAGCACCTCATCCTAAGATGGGGATCGCCTGGGGAGGAACAGGCTTCCAGCAGGCCGGGGAAGAGATTTATTATGGATGTAATGCTAGAGGCTTTAGACTCCTAGAAACAACTCATAACATTTTACTTTACTGAAGCCCAGGGTTGGACGTGATGGCTCATCATTTCCTTGAGATGGGGGCGCACAACTAGTTGAGATCTGATTTCTGAATCCACACCTAGTGCTTGGTGCTGCCTGGAACGGCAGAGGAACTCCACAAAGTCAGCGGCCTGGCACTACGGTATTTATGGGTTTGGTTCCACCGCCTCTCACTCCCATCACGGGTCCCCGTGCTCGTGCAGGTGTAAGTGAGGTCATTTACAGCGGTGCATGCCCACAGTGCCTGCGATGCGCTGTGTCTACCGCCTCCCCACCCCACCTCCATCCCCCAAACGCACACCCTGCAGAAGTTTTCTCAAGCTCTCCTCCTCCTGAAGGTAGTTCACACTTGGCATGCTTTCTTATCTGAAAACATTATCTCCCTTCAGATAAATTTTTCCTTTGTTCAGATCACATGACTCAAAGTCATGCACTTTGTGTTCTTGTGTTTATTCCAGATACTGATGTAACTGGACATGGTTACTCAGAGCAGGTCTCAATAGGAACACTGTATGCCATCTTCAGAGTGGATGGTGTGCTGTCAGAAGGAAAATGGAAGGCGTTTCTGTGACTCCACGTGTGCTGGCTGGTCGGCGGTGGGTGGGTAGGGAGGTTCTCAGGGAAGGAAGGCATAGTGGCTGGGGCCTCTTTGAGGTGGTTCTCTTCAGTTTCATTACTAAGGGGCTGCTGATGGGATGACGCCTGAACAGTAGACTCTTGGTTTTCCAGAAACCTTCCCTAATCTTTCCATTTTTCCATGCGGTGCACAAGTGACGGTGAGCAGAGGGCAGTGAAACAGAGCTGGAACACCGGCCAGTTAGGCAGGGTTGCTCACGGACCGCACACCTCCCCTCCAGCCAGCCATGTGGTCCGCTTTACGGTTGCTCTCAGCACAAAGGCAGGTGATGGCACCATGGACATTCGGGTGGCTTTGCAGCGGAGGGCAGTCAGTTCTTGAGTGGCTGACTGCAGCACACGAGGATTGGATGCTGGCGGAAGCATCCCCTCCCCTCAGTGTGGGCGAACCGGCGGGCTGCAGCACAGGAGAGCCCACAGCCATTGGGACGGTCGGGAATGCTGTTCTGCGCAGACGTGCTCAGCTTGTTTCGGTAACTGGCATAGCGCTGGTGTGATCCGTTGGTCCCCACCCTGGCTGTGTGCTGCTGTTAAGTCAGGAGCTGATCGGTTCCAGGCGCTTCATGAGGTCAGGGGTCAGGGTAGTAAACCAGACAAGTCCCTGTCGTCATGGATCCAGACATTAAACAGATGTGGTTTATGAAATGGTGATATGTTCTGTGGAGAAAAATGAAGCAGGGAAAGGAGTACAGGTGTTACTTTCGATAGCGTAGTACCCGGGCTGCTCTTTAGGGCAGAGACCTGAAGTGACTGAAGTATTAGACCACGTGATTAGGGGGAGTGGAGGGTGAAAGGAAGATTCCAGGGGTGAGGGAATGTGTCACAATAAGCTAGGGAACTTTTTAAATATACACAGTCTAGGAACCTGACTCAGTTGGTCTGGGATGGGACTCAGCAATCTGCTTTTCTAGAGGAGCTTGCCAGAAAATTCTGGGAAGCCAGATTCAGGAGCTACTCTTACAACCCATTCAAGTTATTGCAAGATCTGGGTGAGGAGGGAAGTTTTGCTGGTAAGGCAGTGAAAACTAATCCATCTAGCCGGATGGAGGTGAAGAGAAAGGAATAGAGGGTGATTAAAGGAAATAATGAAGGAGCAACTCCATTAGCATGCCATGCCAGTAGTGAGGTCTCTCCTAGAGTTGTAATATGAGGAATGTGGCCACGTCCCATCTCTGCTGGTTCTTTCCCACTTCCCACTTCAAAATCCCTGTTCTCTATGTGTGATGTTAGGCTGATGGCAGTTCTTGGCCGGGTCGGTGACGTCATACCCGAGTTCTTGTGGTTTTTTCTCCTCAGTGCCTCCTGACTTTGGTTCTATAGGAAGAGTGTCTCAGTGGCTAGTTGGTGAGCTTTTGTGGGTCTTGGTCCTGGGGGGAGTGCTCACCAGAGGTCTGTGGCACCTGGTTCGTAGCCCACTGGGCCTCAGGGCCTCATGGAGCCTCCCTTTGGGACCCCTGCTCCTGTCTCAGATACCCATGTACATCATGTAGATGGCATTCTTGGGTGACAAGAACCATTAGAAAGCCAGGTTCCTGTTTTCCCATCCATAAAAAAAAAGCCGACCATAAAAAGGCCTTGTCGTGGGAGGA
The DNA here is from genome assembly GCA_004023965.1 of Spilogale gracilis. Taxonomy (NCBI): domain Eukaryota; kingdom Metazoa; phylum Chordata; class Mammalia; order Carnivora; family Mephitidae; genus Spilogale; species Spilogale gracilis. The sequence goes on along the minus strand of PITA01000149.1, from coordinate 229,798 downwards.
TGCCTTCTTTTGATGGAAAGATTACCTGCAAATTTATATTTTATTAAGTTGAATGGGAACTAAAACAATACATTTTTAAGGTAGAATTTATGTTTTATAGCAGTTAAGGTTCGTAGCAGAATTGACCCTGCAGTTTAGGTACAGAGATGTCCCAACTGCCCCATGCCCCCTCACATGCATAACCTCCCCCATTATCAGTGCCCCCAGCAGAGTGGGGCGTTTGTTACAGTTGATGGACCCACACTGACCCATCACTGTCACCCAGAGCCCGTAGCTTAAGGTAGTGTTCACTCTTGGTGGTGTGCGTTCTTGGGTCCAGGCACATGTATGATGACAGGTACCCATCACTGTGGGATCATACAGAGTAGTTCCACTGCCCTGAACACCATTTCTGATGTGTTTTTTAGGAGCTCATGAAGATGGAAAAGGAAGGGAGGAGCATCTGTAAGACCAATTCTCCTTGAGGAACATGAGTTAAGGGTTTGGCTTAAATGGGCAAATGCAGTGGCGAGCTGGAGCCCCTGTGCTCAGACGTCACGGAGCCTGCTGTCGGTAGCTACACAACTTGAGGTGACATGAGTCACTGAAAGCCATATGAGTAATGCCCATGAATCACCCCAGAATTTCTATACTCTTGACTTAAACACTACATTTTCTTGCATTCTATTTGAGTATGTTTCCTTGCTTTTATTGGAGACAAGCTTTTGCATCAGAGAGGAAGAAAAGTCACTTAGATTTTTAAAGAGATTTTTAAATCAAATCTCATTCAGTGATGTCTACAGTGGTTCTTGGAAGAGCAGAACCAGGCCTGGTTACCTGGGCGTTGAGACACATTGGACTCTCAGCAACTGGAAGCCAGTGAGGAAAGACCTATTTATAACCAACAGTTTACTTTGGCTCTCTTGTACTCACTTAAAGCTCGTAGGCCTCTTTCATGGATGCAAAATTTTGAATAATACCAGCTTCTTTATTAGCTAGTAGCCAACAGTGCCCTTTTTTTTTTTTTTTTTTTTGGTACAAAATCTCTTTACAGTGTTGCCAAGAAAAAGAAAAATTGATTTTGTTTCACATCTGTTCAACTTGAATAGGACAGAAAATAAAGGCTTGCCTGCGCAGAGGATAGGTAATTGGAGGAAAAATAAACTTGGACTGTGTATCGCACAGCAGGCATGTATCACTCCTCAATCCCTGATTGAGCTAGGTGGCCTTCCCCCTCTTGGACTCTGTGGGACGCCTCCAGAGCCAAGTCCCCACACAAACTCAGTGGCCTGTTTCAGCAGTTCTGTCCAGAAATGTCTGGGTGTGGGAGAGCTCTCAAATCACCTTATCTAACCTCTTCTTTTTACAAATGAGAAAACAGGGGCAGAGAGGGGAAATGTCTTGCCCTAGAAACAGAACCAGGGAAGAATGTGACAGGCCTGGATATTAATATCTGAACACCCGAGGCCCAATTTTATGATACTCTCAATTATTTGTAGTGTTTTCTGCATGTGATGAAATTCTCAAAGTGATATTTTAAGACTGGTGCATTCTCCAGGAGCGAGTTTGTAAATTGACATCATACCGTAATAAAAACAAGGATATTGCTCCTTCTAGTAAATTTAGGTATGACCCTATAGCTTCCTAGGGGAGAGATGAAGAGCACAGAAAAGAACAGTTGATTTACCTCCTGTTTTTTTATGGGCTGACTTTCAAAATGTTTTGGGTGAGCTATCTTTTCTTTTTAATTCAGTAACTCATTCAGTCTAGTTCATTGAATTCTCTGTAGCAGAGGAGAAAGAGATGATGTGCAAGATGAGAAAAATTCTAGATAAAAAGGGGAAAGTTATGGAGAAAATGTATTGGCCTGGAGGGTGAGGACAGTTAATTTGTAGATCTTGGGAAAATTGAGGTATTTCCTGAAGGAAAGAAGTTTAAGATAGAATGACGAAAACTAAAGGGCTCAAGAGACTTAGCTGAGGAATCAGGAAAAAGGGAAGATAAAAGAAGGGAGAATAAGACACATTTGAGGTGACTAAGTCAGAAAAGGATAGCAGCTCTTCAAGAACTGAGAGAAGGAGGTAGCAGAGTGATGGCAGCCTTTGAAATAAGACTATTTCAAAATAGATTTGAGTGACTCTTACCAGCTAGGATTGAAAGAGAGTTGAGACCAGCTTTCACCATTTTCTTGACAGATGGGTGGTCATCCAGCCTACAAGGAACATCACCTGCACACTGGTGATGTTCAGATAATAAGCCACCATAATACAAGTACCCTCTTGGAGGTTAAGAGGTTTTTGGAGTTTTTTGTTTTTTATTTCTTAAGATTTATTTGAGAGAGAGAGAGCATGAGCTGGGGAGAAGGCAGAGAGAAAGGGAGAAGCAGGCTTCCTGCTGAAGCAGGAAGCCCAATGTGGGGCCCAGTCCCAGGCCTGGGATCATGATCTGAGCTGAAGGCAGACACTTAACGGATTGAGCCACCCAGGTGCCCCACTGAGGTTAAGAGTGTAGATGCTTGCAGCAGTTTGACAGTAATTTTACATCTGTTAAATCTGATGATAAAATAATCAGGGCCTGCATTTTATGTGTCTTTATTTCATTTTTTCTAATAGTTCCTTTGTTTTTTAATTGAGGTATAAGTGGCCTAACATTGTGTTAGCTTCAGGTGTACAACATAATGATTCAGTATTTGTATACGTTGCAAAATGATCACCATGCTAAGTCTAGTTAACCTGTCACCTTACCTAGTTACAAAACTTTTTTCTTGTGATGAGAACTTGTAAGATCTCTTCTCTTGATAGCTTTCAAATATGCAGTATAGTATTAATAACTGGAGTCGCCATGTGGTACATTATATCCCCATTATACCTTTATTATATCTTACCAAGTATTCATCTGGGATTACAAGTACACACACACCTCGGGTAATTTGGGAGGCATCGATTAACCCCTTGCTACTCAGAGGGGCCAGGAGACCAGCAGCATCTGTGCTGCCTGAGACCTTATTACAAATGCAGAAACTCAGCCCCCACCAAGACCTTCGAAATCAAGACCCCCCAGATAACCCAGATGAACATTCCAGTTTGAGAAATGCTGTGCTTCTGTCCTTTCAGCATCGGACAGTTGTGATTATTAAAAGCTCTTCCTCATACTGCTTCTGGTTCCACTTCACTGTACTGAGGTCTTGTGGGAGGGAAATCTCATGCGACAGTACTGTGAATGTTTAAAGACCATATCACTCCCAGGGTGCCTGGGTGGCTCAGTTGGTTAGGCGACTGCCTTCGGCTCAGGTCATGGTCCTGGAGACCCGGGATCGAGTCCCACATCGGGCTCCCTGCTCGGCAGGAGGCCTGCTTCTCCCTCTCTCAGTCCCTCTGCTTGTGTTCCCTCTCTGGCTGTGTTTCTCTCTGTCAAATAAATAAAATCTTTAATAAAAAAAAAAAAAAAGACCATATCACTCCCAACACTTATTTTACAAAAAACTGTTGAACATCTATTCTTTGTGAGCCACTGGGCTCCATTGTCAGGTTACAGTGATAAAGAGAACTCTGGCCTCAAGGAACTTACAGTTAAATAAAGGAGCTAGGAAATGGGATATGTAGTTAAATACCACAATAACAACGGAACTTGATGAACTCGTAATATAAAGGGCTTGGGAAATCTGTAGCAGGAGACATTCCTTTGACCTGTACACAGGTGCCCCCGGTGGCCCGGTGGAGTGATGAGTCAGTTCTTGTGGAGCTGGCACTGAAGCCAGTCTCTACAGGATGGCTAGGAGTGGAATGTGCTCAGATGGTACCAGCACAGATTAGATGCGGGATAGGAAGACAGGAAAACTTGGGGGCAGGTGTAGGAATCTGAATTTAAACCATAATTAAACTTTTGTAATTTAAGCTTCAAATATTTAGAGACTTGATAGTACAATGCTTCATTTTTCCTGGGCTTTGAAAAGGATCTGATTTTAGAGAAGTCTGAAATGGTCAGTGCTCATATCTACAGGAATCTTTTTTCTCTCCTCTTAGCCATTTCTCATTGAGAGGGAAAACTGTACTCTGACTGTGAAGACTTAGGCCAATATAGTCAACTTCAAAAACACAGCAACAATGCAGTCACATGGTTGAACACTGAAAGGGGGCGGCAAGGGAAGGTCTGCTTGTAGCGCCTTACCCCCTAGTGCAGGCCCCCTTGTCCTTGCACCATCCGCGGCACCTGCGGGCAGGCACAGCCAGCTCCTGCACAAACGTGGCTTACATCACAGTGAGAACAGCTCCAGCTCGAGCTTGAGGCTCCTCCACCTGAACATGTTCTGGAGCTGCAGCCTTCAAATAGCAAGTTTCTCAGTCGGGTCTCATCAGGAGAAAAAGCCCACACAGTAACTTCAACAATGAAAGCTTAACATAAAGAATAATAAACTATAGCAGGAGATTGGAGCCGTGAGGGATTAGCTAGTAAGAAGTAAGGAAGACTCAAAAAAAATAGAGGAATAGCCCATAGCAGGAGCAGCCTCCAGCCCGGGCTGAGCTCCACACGTTTTGGACAGGGCATAGCCACACAGCTGGAACTTGCCAGAAGTCTGTCCTCGAAGGTGCCTGGGAAAGCTGCTCACAAGAGGTGTCGGAACTGTCTGCGGGAGCTCCTGGCAGACTGCCGCAAGCTGCCGGCAGCCGTACATGGCAGGGACTCCGTGCTGGGAAGGCTGGCTGCGTGGCAGGAGCCTTCCAAGCTGCCAGGCCAGAACCAGGAAGCACCATCTTTCCAGCGTCCTCTACTGAAAAGCTTTGTGTCATGCCAGTTGACAAAGGAAAATTATTCGAGAGGCTCAGATCCATTTTCACAGAGCATGCAAAAGGGGAGAATTTGGGGCCGAGAGGCAATGTGTCAATACCCAACACAGTGGTTGAGAAATCCAGATAGTCATGACATCCCGAGTGAAAAATGCCATGTGTGCTGCCAAGAAGTGCATTTTTGGCACATACACAGTGTATTTCAGATTTAGGTCTTAGCCTTACCACTAATACGATTTTTCTCTCGTGGTTGGGAATTGATAAAAAATTTTTCTTTGCTTATTAAGTGTCAGGAATAGAGATAAATGCAGGATGCAGTGAGCAGAAATGAAATACCTTTTGAGTAAAACTGTTTAGTTCAATAGAAGCTGTAGAGGCAGGAATAGCGGACATGAAATACAGGAAGGAAACAAGATTGTCTAAATATCTTCTTCGTACCTCCAGATACATCATCTCACCAATTTTATCCCATCGCTTTCATTCTTCAGGGTCTCCCACGGCCTCCTTCTGGCAGCAGGATGGACTGGCCTCTGTCTCCTTGTACCTAGCTGCTGGCCAGGGCCATTCTGCACCATTCCCTGCATTGACTTCCCTTCTTTCCTCTGTTGGAGCTTGTCTTTTAGTTACTGAAATCCTCCTCTTTGTTGATTCACTCCCTTTTTTGTTAGGACCCTGTTTCCAGCAGCACACTGAGAAAGGTCACAAGGGAGATCATTTGTTTAAGACCATGTGTAGCTGATAATATCTATTCTATCATGACATTTGATTGGTAGTTTGGCTGGTTATCAAAATCTAGGTTGGAAATAATTTTACTTCCAAAATTTGAAGTCATGTGCTCTCAGGGCAGACTTTTGTCTGTAGCTTTAAATTTTTCCTTTCAGGGCTGGTCAGATCTCCAAAGAGTCTTCTAGTTTCTTGCCTGGAGAATATAGGTCTGGCTTTTGACATTTAAGATCAGAATTGAGGCGAAAAGGATGGATGGTCTCAGCATTCAGTATGTAAATGTTCTATTTGTTCTCTCTTTTTGTGCAGTACACTTACCTCGAATGTGTCGGATATCTCCCCTGTCCAGACACCCACCTTCTGTTTTATATTCTTCATGACGTAAATCACTTATCTTGCACTGGAGCTGGGTGGGGAGGACCTAATGGGGAATTGTGTATATATGTGGAGGCAGGACCTGGGAATTCCTCTCCTTCTTACCACCACCAACCTGTGTCTGTTTTGGCTTATTTCTCACCATCCTTCCACAGCTGCCTCATTTGACCAATGCCCGCCTCGGGGGTGGCGGGTGGAGGGTGGAGGGGGTTCTTAAGCGCAATTTAGATCGTATCTTACCTTTTCTCACTGCCAAATTATGAACATCATTTAAACCTTGGGTAAGGTACCAATTCTTAAGCAAGACATAAGAAAATTATTCACCATGAAAAATTATTCTTCAAGTTGTTCATTGCCTTAAACAAATGTACCAAGTCTTCCAAAGGTTTAATATCAAGAATCTAATAAAGAACTCCTACACCTCCATATGAAGACAATTAACTCAATTTAAAAAATGAACAAGAGACTTGGACTTAACATGTGTTTCACAGAAGAGGAAACCCATGTTGTCACAGACACGAAAAGATGTTCCACACCTGTGTGACAGGGTGGTACAGATCACAAGCACAAGGAGAGTAGTTTCATGGGTACAGTAACAAAGAAGCAAAGGAAAATCAGAGATGGGATTTAGGACAATAGTTATCTAAGATTGGGAAAGCAGAGGGATGATGGTGAGAAGGAACGTTTGTGTAGAAGCGGGTTCTTGTCAAGGTCCTAGCGTGTGTTTTGGGTGGGATGTTCATGGGGTCCTTGTTACATTACTGGAAATAATTAGATAATTAAATACATAAAAGAAAATGTAAGCCTAACAGAGCTGGGGCTCCCAAGATGAATTAGAGATCCTTACTCAGGTGACTCATAGTTCTATGATTGTTTTGTTTTTTAAGAAGTAGCATTCTGAATCCTGAAACAAGTGTTGTGTAGTCAGCAGTTATAAATATATATACATACATATTAATCTAAAGTCAACAAATTACATTTCCTAGGGGGGGTTCATATGCTGATAAATACTTACTTTATAGAGTTTTTAGTACATAAATATTTATAGCTATTTTTGTTCTTTCATAGAAATTTTACATTTTTTTCCCTTTCTTAGGACAAAGTTAAACTATAATCCTCCAAAAGATGATGGATCAACCTATAAGATTGAACTTGAAGGGATATCGGTAATGGTTATGAGAGAGATCCTGGATTACATCTTCAGTGGGCAGGTATGATGAGACACACAGGGAGGAAGACTAAGTAGAGGGCTCTCAAGCTCAGGGTGAGGGTTTCCTTCATCCATTCTGTGACTCAGCAACCCTGTCCTCTTCATCTCTCATTGTCTGCGTGACACATATCTCCTGCTGGGAATGGTGCCCAACTGTTCTTCTGGGGCTCTGCTCTTAAAAGAAAAGCAGACTGAGGAAAATCTTAATCCGGTCCTAGTTTTTGTATTTATCATTCTGAGCTCCACCTTCCATCGTGAGTTGGGAGGGACTGGGGATGCTCCTTTCATGGCTGTGTTTATGTTAAACCTTAATTCCCATCTTGCTCTGGACCCTTTAACCTGGAAATGGGAGCTTCCTCGGGCAGTGGGAATTATTTTATAGAAATAAAGAGTTTAAGGGGCGCCTGGGTGGCTCAGTTGGTTAAGCGACTGCCTTCAGCTCAGGTCATGATCCCAGAGACCCGGGATCGAGCCCCACATTTCGGGCTTCCTGCTCGGCGGGAAGCCTGCTTCTCCCTCTCTCGCTCCTCCTGCTTGTGTTCCCTCTCTGGCTGTGTTTCTCTCTGTCAAATAAATAAAATCTTTAAAAAAAAAAAAAAAGCGAGAGAGAGTTTAAGATTCACACAAATGACAGGCACCTGCATTGTATTCATGATGCCCAGGTCCGGTTACCTCAGTAGGACCAGCATCCCTGCACCCGCTTCTTGCTGATGTCCCTTTACCTCTTTGCCCACTTACATTTCTGGGGATTTAGTGAAACCCAGGAAGAAGGTGTTAAGCGATTACACTTCTTTCTTTTTCTTTGCCATCCTCAAGCCCCCCACCCCTGGTTTCATGATTTAAAGTGTAGCATGAGGGCTCTTATGAATAATCATAGGTTGAATCGGTGCTAGTTTTTTAAGAGGAAGAAGATAGTGTATCTTACATTTGGTTATGTGAAAATGCATTTTATCTTTACTCTTTTTGAGAGCTTCTTTCCTACTCTCTCCTGTGTTCCTTCCTCATCTTATTTTACTTTTCCTGTAAGAGCCACGTCCTGCCTGTTTCTAACACACTGCTTGCCTTCTCTGGTTATATTCATTCAGTCAACCTTGGTAATTGCCATTCTTTTTGAAGCCTTTCGGTTAATTTCATGATGTTATCCCTTCTCTTTGCTCTGAACACTGGGGTGGGGGGTGCATGTAAGATTATGTGTATGATTGTTAAAAATAAATGAATTTAGATTGATTTTGGGACAGTCCTTAAAATATTGAAGATACTCAGAAGCATCACAAAACCAGGCTGAGGAGCAGCCTCTCCTCTATCTTTTAAACTCAGTTAAGCAGCTACAAGTTATAAGCCACTAAGAGCATTTATTCAGGTTTGGATTTGAATTTGAAACTTTATTTACAGATTTAACTTCTATGTTTAGTTCAGATTTGGATTTGAATCTTGAAACTTTATTTACAGATTTGACTTCTGTGTTTAGTTCCCAGTTAAAATTAATTATGGCTTAAGAAAAAAATAGACAAAAAATTAATTATGGTTTGCAACCATAGTTGCAACTTTAGTTAGAACAAACTCCTGACCTGGCAATTCAGTTTGATCTGGACAGAATGTGGTGGTTTTCTCGCATGCCTGTATCCGACCGATGTACAGCCATCCATTGTTTTGTGGCTGAATTGAATAAGTAAACAGATTTTCCCTTACTTGTGACTTAACACACTTCTTTCCACAATTCTGTTGCTCACTTTATAAGGTGATGAGCAGTCATACATCTTTTTCCGTATCTGCGGTACACCTTGTGTGAAATGGGGCCAAACGTTTCTTGCCATACCGTATGTTGGGGCCCCTGCTTCTCATTTCCGAGTGTAGGACAAGCGCCTGTTCTGTGGGAGAGCGTTGTGATTGTGGCAGTATTTTAGAGGCTTGTTTCTTTACATTGCCTGTGTGTTGCATGCAAGAGCTGTGAAGTGAGGGGAGGAAGAAGTCTCAGAAAATTAAGGAAAAGTGAAGTTCATCATGATAAACAAGAAATCTTACCTTAGGGATTTCTTCCAGAAACTAGCTTTGAGACCAGAGTGTACGTGTTGCACTGAACGCAATGTTTGGCCCTGGAATGAGGTCCTGGGCCCCCGTGGCTCTCCCCTCTGCAAGGGGCTGGTGCGGTGTGTCTTGACTTGCAGTCCAGCAAAAGACAGAACGTGGTGTATCTGGAGGCAGGATTTGCCACAGTTCCAGTGCCGGTGTTTAAAGAAATCCCCTTATAGTTTACAGCAGAAGGCGGCACTGTCTACCTCCCAAGCATTTCGGCCACTTAGTTCTAGAAGTGAGCAATATGGACTGTGCACCCGCGAAGGGTTCGTAATAGTTCATCTCAGTAAGGCAAGGGAAGCGCAAGGAAAAGTTAGCCAACCACGTTCTGTTCACATTGTTGGAAGGTTTACCAGTGCCCTCAAACTCCTCTTGAAAAGGAAGCACCAGGCTGGACTGTGTGAAATTGCCAGTATTTGATCACCTCTGACCTACAGAAGGGGAACTTTCATGTGGTTCAGCCTAACAGGTCAGCGGTTTGGGCTTTGAACACGTGCACCGAAATGTAAGATATCTACGATACCCTTGCTCTTGCAGATCCGGCTGAACGAAGACACAATCCAAGATGTTGTGCAGGCAGCGGACCTGCTCCTGCTGACGGATCTTAAAACGCTGTGCTGTGAGTTTCTGGAAGGCTGCATTGCCGCCGAGAACTGCATCGGCATCCGCGACTTTGCCCTCCACTACTGCCTGCACCATGTCCATTACCTGGCCACGGAGTACCTGGAGACTCACTTCCGAGACGTCAGCAGCACGGAAGAATTCTTAGAACTCGGTCCTCAGAAGCTTAAAGAAGTGATTTCTCTCGAGAAGTTAAATGTCGGCAACGAAAGATACGTGTTTGAAGCAGTAATTCGGTGGATAGCACATGATACAGAACTAAGAAAGGTACCTGTGCTTGATAACGTGGTCTGACCTGCCATTCCATTTACTTCATTGTTTCGTTCGTTCATTCGTTTATTGAATTCCTCCAACGTATGGATGTTTTCTCTTTCCCCTTCAACTTGAAGGCCTTACAAAGTTGTGATCTAAATGGTATCTGGCGGTGCCTGGGTGGCTCAGTCGGTTGGGTCTCCAACTCTGGATTTGGGTCCAGGTTGTGATCTTGGGGTCATGAGATTGAGCCCTGCGTCGGGCTTCATGCTCAGAGGAGTCTGCTTGGGATTCTCTCTCTCCTATTCCCTCTGCCCCTCCCACCATGCTTGCGCTCTCTCTCTTTCTCAATAAAATCTTTAACAAAAATAAGATAAAAGGTGTCTGTGGGACATCCTTGCGTAGGGTCATTGCGTAGGATCAAGTGGTTGTTTCTTTCAGACCACACCACAAAAGCTCATGGAACTCATAATACGTCAGTGAAAATATTAATACTTGTAAGGACCGTACTATCCTTTCTGCATTGCTTTTAGCAGGAAGATGTATTTCAAGCTTAAGCTGGGGATTTTAGAAATTCAGTGTCCCCACTCTCTTGTTCAGCACCCATCTCTGCACCGTTACTGGGTGAACCCAGGCAGGGACTCTGATGTGGCCAGCGGAGTGAGCGGGGCACACACAGCTCTGGCAGAGTGGGGGAGGGGAGTGGACGTCAGGAACCTCTGTGGTGTGGGCTCTTTCTGGAGTGACTGACACCACTCAGCAGAAGGCAGGAGAGCGCTCTGCAGTGTGGCAATGTAGGTCCAGAGGGATAGGTGCCGAGAGCAACTGCTGGGAAGGAAGGGTCTCAGAGAATATGAGACTTTAGATCCAAACTGTCCCTGCAATGGGGGAGGGAGCTCAAAGTCTAATATTTATAGACACCAGCTCCAATTACTGTATTCAAAATAAGAACTATGTTAGGTTTTAGGGAAGTTTTCAAAACGTATGATAACATTGTTAATGGTTCTCAGCAATGGTTAACTTAGATCTTCTTATTTTTTTTAACTTAGATTTTAGTGAATATCTTATAATTTTTAAAATTCTATAGGCTTATTTAGAAACTGTGGGCTACTGTAATACAGATGGAAATTGTTACATGGGAATGAGAAAGAAAGACACAGTACTGTGTGGTTGTAGTCTCAGCACAGTCAGCCCAGCTAGCATTGGGTTTCCATGTTGGGTAGAGAAGGAAAGGAAATGGGAGAATTTCCAGCCCACTGCTGCTCACAGAGACCACAGTCACTAGCTGTCCCTTCCTTTCTTCTTCAAAGGGTGAGGTTGCCAGGGAAACAAGAGGCAGTGCTTCATCCTCTGGTTAATCTGAACCTCATTCCTTAAGGGTGCTTGGCTTTACCACTCAGAATATGGAATAGTAGACCTTCAAAGACTGTTCCAAAACCAAGAAAAACTAGTCACTAAGGAGTTTCACCTCGTGTGTGTAGAATGCTGTAGTCCATGAGTTCAAATTTATTGAGCCATCATGAAAGGTACATAACTCATATTATATGTGTTAGATTTTTTTTAACAGTAATTATGAAGAAATACGTAGTACTCAGAATTTTTCTGATCTCTAGCTTTTCTATGTTTTTCTTATAATGTTAGTGCTGATGCATTTTGATGATCTGTTTTCCCGGCCTGAGTCAAGCTATTAACAGGGTATAATGCTCCCGCGAACGCAGTTGAACTCCCAGCACATCCAGCTACGTGAAATAAGGCCCCTCTGCGGCCAGTGGCCCTCTCGAGTGTAAAGAAACCTGCTTGGAACTTTCCTGTGATACCTCAAATATAAATCTGCCTGGATTATTCTTTAAGTTAAGCTTGTCTTCATCCAGGCCATGGGGAAGTAGAAAGGGAAGGGGCCAATGAAGCATAGCCCAGCAGCGCTGGCACTGGTGACTTGCCCGCCCCTAATCCTTGCACAGTTTCGGCTTTTCCATGAGCCAGAGAATGTGTGTTCGGAAATCCGTGTGCTGCGTCCCACATTTTTTTCTCCCCATCCTTCCTCCCCTCCTGTGCAGGTCCACATGAAGGATGTGATGTCAGCACTGTGGGTTTCGGGGTTAGACTCCAGCTACTTACGGGAACAGATGCTCAATGAACCATTGGTACGAGAAATCGTCAGAGAGTGCAACAACATACCACTGAGCCAACCACAGCAGGGGGAGGCCATGCTCGCCAACTTCAAGCCCCGGGGCTACTCGGAGTGCATCGTGACTGTCGGCGGAGAAGAAAGAGTGTAAGTGTGAACGTGCATCACTTCAGAAGTCCTATAAGGGAAGAGCTGTTTCCATGTAAACAGGAAATTCGTGGGTTTGGTTTGTTTTTTGTTTTTTGTTTTTTTTGGTGTCTAAGCATAATAGCAATAAATTTGTTAAGAATGTTTTAAACGTTCTTTAGAGCAGTAAAACTAGTCATAGTTATTATAAGCAGAACTATATAAAACACATTAACTGCTAATCAATTATTTATTTCCTTAGCTCACGGAAACCAACAGCAGCGATGAGATGTATGTGCCCTCTTTATGACCCTAATAGGCAGCTTTGGATTGAACTGGCCCCTTTAAGCATGCCAAGAATTAACCACGGAGTTCTCTCAGCAGGTACCATTCTGTGGTCAATTTTACTTAAACACAAGATCAAGTAAATATGTGATTTCAGGGTTGTACAGAATGACTCAAAACCTTTCAGAGATTTGATTTTAATTTTAAGAGATAATTTTATTATCTCCATGATGATGTCTTCCGTGTAGCTCTCGCTTTCAAGGCTTTGTAAGGAGAAGAGTGTCTTCTGTCAGTCTTTATTGGTCCTGAATCTTCAATACGTAGCTATTTTTAAGACTTCAGTAGAGGAGCATTTTACCTGATGACTTACTGAGAGAAGAGCAACATTCAGTGACTCTTACCACCCATTAGCTGTGTGGCCATACCAGGAACACAGAATTCCCTTGAGCTGTAATAGTCCCTTTTTTGGAATTCATGCAACTTAGAATCACAGTAAGTGTATGAAAAATAAAGGTGTTCTGTCAAAGCAGGCATTTCATGTGAGACTTGAGAAAACATTACTTACATGAGCCGTGGCTTCAAGTTACTTTACTACAGACCCACATTTCACTTGACCTTTTGAAAACAGCTCCACGTTATTCAAAGCTCTCCCTCAAGGAGGTGATAGGAGAGGTTGTACTTGCTGCCTTCTGACTGTTTACTGCCTTTCTTTTCACCTTGATCTGCTCTTTTGGGTTCACCCTCAAGTGCCTTTTCACTAAATTCCAGTTATTATCAACAACAGTCTTCCTGGAATCCTTCATATTTTATAGTCTCTGCGTGCCCACTAACATTACTATAAATATTTACAAGCTCTACCATACCATTCCATATCCTAGAGATGGCTGAAGTTATACTATAGTACAGAAATGGAATCATTTTTTGGGTTCCAAGATGATGAAAGTTATTGTCAGTAATAAGCAGTGGGATGCAGCAGTGTAGCCAACAGAATGTGAGTCTGATTCTTGTTCTCTCTTCTCAGAATTAGCTTCCTTATATTTCCTTCCCATAATATGTACACCTGTTCATAATTTTCACACGCACACCTGCCAAACGTTTTCTGTATCACGTACTTTCCAAGATTTCCTAGAGGGGTTGGTACTTTAGAAACATTGAACAGTGAGGATGGGGTCGTGTCCATTCGTGAGCAAAGCTGTGACACGACCCAGTGCTTCCTGTTTGTCCAGCCGGTACTGTGTTTCTCCTTTTCATGCCTTTTTTTTTTTTTTCTTTTATTGATGGATTTTTTTTTTGTCATTCACTTTGTTCCCTCTCTTACAGGTAAAAGTTCTATTCTTTGTCTTTATTCTTCTGAAAGTCATCATAGATACCTTAGCCTATATTCTTAAGTTATAAAAGCCCAAGTGCCTTTCTGCTATTTTTCATGTTTCACAGTCTTGCAGTATTAAAGTATATGACTATTTATGAATAAGGATCTACATGTAAATATGTTCGATTCATCTGTTTTGAATATAGACATAATGGAGAGAGAGAGAGAGAGAAAGAGTGTGTTTGGATTTACCCACATACACTTACCACTTTCTTTGTTTTTCCTTCTTACTCCTCAGACTTTCCATCTAGGATTATTTTCCTTCTCTCTGAGGTCCATCCTTTTGAATTTCCTCTATTCTGGGTCTACTGGTAGCAAACGCTTTGATTTCTTTGTCTAACAATGTCATTGTTTTGCCTTCATTCTTAAAGGAAACTTGTGCTGGGTATAGCATTTTAGGGCATCTTGATGCTGTGGCTTGGCCTTTCCTCAAATCTAGAAAATTCTTACTCATTTTTATATCTTCAGGTATTGCCTCTGCTCCATTGTCCTCTTTCCCCCTGCTTTTGTGGAAGTCCATTTAAACATGGCTACACCTTTTTGCTCTGTCCTTAGCCTCCTGCCTCTGTTTTGTTTTGTTTTCCATGTTTTTGCCTCTCCATGTGTTGCCCTCTTCATGATTTCTTTTGATTTACCCTCCACTGAATGAGTTCTCTCTTTAACTGTGACAGATCTGCCATTAAACCCATCTATTAATTTTTTAAATTTTATCTGGTTTTATTTTCTTATTTTACTCCAAGAGATTCTCTTTAAATTTTTTTCACATCTGCTGTGTCACTTCTACAGCCCCCTTTTTCCAAGAGTTTTCTTAAAATTTGTCTTTCAGGGGCCACCCGGGTGGCTCAATTGGTTAAGCATCTGCCTTTGGCTCGGGTCATGATCCCAGGGTCCGGGGATCAAGCCCCACATCAGGCTTCTGGCTCAGTGAGAAGCCTAGTTCTCCATCTCCCTCGGCCCTTCCTCCACGCTCATGCTCTCCCTTGCTAACTCTTTCTCTCTCTGATAAATAAAATCTTTTATAAAAAGTTTGTCATTCTGTTTTTAAACATAATAAACATTGTCATTTTATCATTTTTCTTGATAGTCCACTATGTGAAATTTGACGTCTCTGCAAGACTACTCCCTATTGTCAGTTCTTCATAGAGTCTAGTTTCTAGTTCCGAGTATCTTTGGTTGGGTCGTCTTCATTTGGTTAAAAATAACTTATAGGAATAATTTGATGCTTTAAAATCTTTAGAATATCATCTAACGATTAGATAAGAGTACTTTATCTACACAAGCTTTACATTTGTTTCTTTCAATTGCGTATAAGCACTGCACATTTGGAATTGAATTGCTGTAAATCAAATCCAAACCTTGAGATCTCCTAGACAAGGAAGGAAATTTAAATCTGGGTTCTGGTTCTGGTTAAACTTTGGAGAGGCTCTGCTGCCAGAAGTCACACTTCCTGTGGGCCCTGGGGTTTTTATTTTTGTCCCTTTCATTCCCTCAAAGCCATTACAAAAAAGGTTGGAAATTTCCCAGATTGGTAAATGCCCTCAAAGGAAAATGGTTTCCGTGGGTGGTGACCTCTGCAGCTCCCACTTTTCCTTTCAGCTTTGCCATATTGCTCTGTTGGGTTCTTCTCTTCTAAGATTATTTTATTTCAGAAATGTTTTGTCCAGCAATTTAGCTGTTTTGCACAAGAGTTGGTACGAATAACCTAATCCACCATTACCTGAAATAGGAAGTGCAACAGTGACTCTTAGATCCTGTTTTGAATGTGAAGTGCACGAGTGCCCCACTTCTGAGCCCTTCTGGGTCTTGAACGAGCAGATGTAGGCTGTGGATCAGAAGTTGTTTGAGAATCCCAGAGCAGGGACTAGGATAGTTGGAGCTGCGTGGTGTCCGTGTGGGTGGTGCCAGTCTGGGCTGCATGCTGTAGGGTCTAGGGTAGTGGGAATCTTCTCAGATGCTGGATGAGGTGAAGTGGCCAAAGTGAGCCACAGATGTGAATTAGCCTCTCTCACCAGGGATCGAATGAATTGTGATGAAGACCTCAAATCCACTGTTGTCATTAGAGAAGTTACTTCCAGATACTGTCTCTACAGCTGTGCCATTTATATTCAGCAGGAGATGGGAATTGAAGACTGCAGTTTCAACTTCCTCGTGTGTCTCATTTGATTTTTACAGAGGGATTCTTGTTTGTATTTGGGGGCCAAGACGAAAATAAGCAGACCCTGAGCTCAGGAGAAAAATACGACCCAGATGCAAACTCTTGGACGGCATTGCCACCGATGAATGAGGTAAAACGTTCTTTTTCACTTGTCTGGTAGTGTGTCTTTGTTTTAGCACTTCCATTTGTTTTGCATCTGTGTACATGTAAGGAGAGAAATGGTGACCCTGCCACACCCTGTGGTCACTATGCTCGTGTCCACCGTCCCAGCTCTTCTCTCTCTGCCTGCGTTTGGTCCATCGGAACTACTCACAGTTCCTCAAACCTACACAGTCTCTTGCTTTGGAACCTTTGCCAGCTGCCCTTATGGCTCACTCCTTATGGCTCCTTTGGTGGTTGTCCATGTGGGACTTCCCAGGGAGGCCTTCCCTCCTGCCCTTCAGCTCTTCTGTCTTTGCCCATTTTCTTTCTCTTCATATCACATGGCACCTTCTCAAATACGGGCTATTTTTTCATTGTTCACACAAATTCCTTGATGGCTGGGGACTTTGTCTGCTGAGGGCTCCGTCTTCAGTGCTAGAAGAGCACTGGGCACTGAGGGGATGGCAGGGACACTAAGCAAGTATTTTCCAGTTGGACATAGCGGGAGCCTGGCCTTCCCATGCCTCTCCCAGCCTCTAAGGCAGTGTTCTTGCTGGGGTTCTTCGTTGTCTCTCACACAGCAACTTGGAAACACTTCAGCCCATTGCTAAACACTGACAGTTTATTGAACCAGAAGGTAATAGTTCTTGTTGTGAGCTATGGTGAGTACAGAATGGTGATTCCACCTGTGAATTTATCAGGCAGGTAATTCCCTTGTTCCAGATAACTCCTGGATTGGGTTCTGTCTCTTGCAGCAGAAGGGTGAGCTGCTTGGAAAATCACAGACGTCTGAGAGAGATGGTTTTGAGCATAACACCTCTTTGCTGAAATTCTAGAATGTGATGATATCTGTAATTATTTTTTTAAAGATTTTATTTATTTATTTATTTGACAGAGAGAAACACAGATCGAGTCCCACATCGGGCTCCCTGCTCGGCGGGAAGCCTGCTTCTCTCTCTCTCGCTCCCCCTGCTTGTGTTCCCTCTCTCGCTGTGTTTCTCTCTGTCAAATAAATAAAATCTTTAAAAAAACAAAAACATATATTATTTTCTTCAGGGGTACAGGTCTGTGAATCATCAGTCTTACACAATTCACAGCACTCCCCATAGCACATATGTCCATAACCCTCTGCAATGTCCGTAACCCAGCTACCCTATCCCTCCCACCCCTACCCCCCCAGCAACCCTCAGTCTGTTTCCTGAGATTAAGAGTCTCTGAGATAGGGCGCCTGGATGGCTCAGTCGTTAAGCATCTGCCTTCAGCTCAGGTCATGATCCCAGAGTTCCGGGATTGAGCCCCGAGTCGGGCTTCCTGCTCTGCGGGAAGCCTGCTTCTCCCTCTCTCACTCCCCCTGCTTGTGTTGTTCCCTCTGTGTGTGTGTGTGTGTGTGTGTGTTTCTCTCTGTCAAATAAATAAATAAAATCTTAAAAAAAAAAAAGTATCTCTGAGGGTTTGTCTCCCTCCCCAGTCCCATCTTGTTTCTTTTTTTTCCCTCCCTCCCCCCCACGACCCCCTGCCCTGCCTATCAAATTCCTCATATGAGAGAGAGCATATGATAATTCTTTTTCTCTGATTGACTTATTTCTCTTAGCATACACCCTCTAGTCTCATCAACGTTGTTGCAAATGGCAGGATTTCATTCTTTTTGGTGACTGCATAGTATTCCATTGTAGATAGTTGCGACATCTTCTTTATCCATTTATCTGTTGTTGGACATCTAGGCTCTTTCCATAGTTTGGCTATTGTGGACATTGCTGCTATAAACATTGGAGTGCACGTGTCCCTTTTGATCACTACATTTGTATCTTTAAGGTAAATGCCCAGTAGTGTGATTGCTGGGTCATAGGGTAGCTCTGTTTCCAACTTTTTGAGGAATCTCCATACTGTTTTCCAGAGTGGCTGCACCAGCTTGCATTCCCACCAACAGTATAGGAGGGTTCCCTTTTCTGCACATCCTCACCAACATCTGTTGTTTCCTAACATTTTAGTCATTCTTACTGGTGTGAGGTGGAATCCCACTGTGGTTTTGATTTGTATTTCCCTGGTACCAAGTGATGTTGAGCACTTTTTCATGTGTCTCTTGGCCATTTGGATGTCTTGTTTGCAGAAATGTTGTTCATGTCTTCTGCCCATTTCTTGATATCTGTAATTTTTATTAAATGTGTGGATGTCTGCTTTCAGTCTGGTAGTTCGTCTTTTATATACAGAGATCTTTGGTGTCTTTTCAGCCACGACATAATTTTGGAATTGTGGAGATAGATGGAATGCTGTACATTTTAGGAGGAGAGGATGGTGAAAAAGAGCTAATTTCCATGGAGTGTTACGACATTTATTCTAAAACCTGGACAAAGCAACCTGATTTGACCATGGTTAGAAAGGTGAGAACTATATCTTATGATTACAAATCGGTTTTAAAGTTAGCGTTTCTTCCTTTCCCACATACACCTTTTACTACGATTGATAGTGTTGAAAGAACAGATGTTATAGACTTCTGTTGCTTTTGGTGACTTGCCTTCATTGTCATCAGCCCTATACCAGGACAGGAGATGGAGTGTGTATGAGAGCTCACCCTGACAGGGGGTTGGGGGGGAAGCAGCCAGGTCTTCCAACCCTCTTAATCATCATGCAGGCCTGAGGAGAGGCAGTCTGCAGGTAAGCATGGCCACTGCGTCCAGAGTAGAGTGGAAACATGGCTTCCGTTAGCTGTTTAGAGCACAGTCTGTCCTAGTCCTATTTTCTGGGGTGGGAGGGAGGGGCTGTTCACACCGAAGCTTCATCCGGTCTTGTGGGTATTTACACCTCGGGTGGGTGCTGTGCTCGCACTGTCTGTGCTCAGCTCATCTGGAGCAGGAATTGAGTGACATGGTGCTCGACCAGTCTAAATCTTGCAATCTTCAAGTAGTGGTAGAAGAATGGAGAGACTGGAAAGCTCCTTTAAAAATTCGGGTCACTTATGTATCTCTCTGGCACAATTGTGTCAGATGGACTTAACAAACAGTACTTGTACTACCTCCTCTAATGGCTTTTAAAATCCTGTCTTCGGCGGCGCCTGGGTGGCTCAGTTGGCTAAGCCACTGCCTTCGGCTCAGGTCATGATCCTGGAGACCCGGGATCGAGCCCCACATTGGGCTTCCTGCTTGGCGGGAGGCCTGCTTCTCCCTCTCTCACTCCCCCTGCTTGTGTTCCCTCTCTAGCTGTGTTTCTCTCTGTCATATAAATAAAATCTTTAAAAAAAAATTAAAAAAAAATAAAATAAAATAAAATAAAATCCTGTCTTCATAGTTTTGGAAAATACCATAGTTTTACTATTAGAAATCGAATCCTTTCCCAGACATCCTATGGTGCTTTCTAGACTAAAGTTAGTATTTGTCTAATGTGAGTAGTAAGTGTTGCCTCCCCAACTCTCACTTTCTCCTTCCAGATCGGCTGCTATGCAGCTATGAAAAAGAAAATCTATGCCATGGGTGGAGGATCGTATGGAAAACTCTTTGAATCTGTGGAATGTTACGACCCAAGGACCCAGCAATGGACTGCTATCTGTCCGCTGAAGGAGAGAAGGTACGAGAACACAGATCCTGACTTTGTATGTACCTATCCCCTTTCTTTCAAATGAACCTTTCACTTTTCTTGACATTTGATTTCTATAAAAATCCATGAATAATCCATTTCTGATAAAGGAAGACGCACATATTCATGAAACCCTGAATGTTGAAGAGTTAAAACAAGCAGAAAAAGAGTTAGGGAATTGGGCCATGAGTTGTAAATCCAGTAGCTGATATGCTCCATGTGGGCCTTTCAGATTTGGAGCTGTGGCCTGTGGTGTGGCCATGGAGCTGTACGTCTTTGGGGGCGTCAGAAGTCGTGAGGACATCCAGGGGAATGAGATGGTCACTTGCAAGTCTGAATTCTACCATGACGAGTTTAAAAGGTAGGTTTGAATGGCTTCACATGAAACTTATGCAAGTTTTCCTTTTTGTTTTCAAGTTACTTGACTGAATTGTCTATTTAGGACATGGCCCTAATGTCTGCTAGAGATTTTAGCAGAGACTTCAGAAGTATTCATAGCTTACAACCATACAACAGTGTTTCTGAAATCTATATCAGACCTGACCCGTAGTTGTTTAAAATCATTCATTGGCTTCTTATGACTTTTAGGAGAAAATAGAAACTCCTTAACCTAACATACGGCCTTCTGTGATATGGCCTTTCTCTGTTCTTTCTGCTACTATTCAACACAGATGCTTCACTTGAGTTACACTGAGCAACATTTTTCCCTGAAACATGTTACGATTATCTCGGCTCTGTGCTTTTGTATTCCTTTTGCCTAAAATTTCCCTTTCAATATTTATCCAGTTAATATAGCCTTTTCCAAAACTGTACGTAATTATCACTGCCTAAAGAAAGCCTTCTCACACCCCCCAGTCTAGTTTAGGCTCCCGCATCTATGATCACATAACATTCAGGTCATGTCTCTTGCATTGTAATCGTTAACCAGAAGATTTTTTTTTTTTTAAGATTTTATTTATTTGAGGGAGAAACAGAGACAGAGATCGTGAGCAGTGAGGAGGGAAGGGGAGGGAGAAGCTGACTTCCCACTGAGCAGGGAGCCCAACACAGGACCCCATCCCAGGACCCTGGGATCATGAGCTGATCTGAAGGCAGACTCTTAACCAACTGAGCCACCCAGGTCCCCTAACCATAAGATTCTTGAGAGCAAGGTTCAGCTCAGCTCCCCATGGATCCTAGCTTCAACATCATACCTAGCCTGTGTTAGATGCTCATGAAAGGTTGATTCAGAGGATGAAGGGTGGTGTCACAGAGTCTTAAAACATCTGACAGGTTGCTGTACTGGTCTTGTAGAGTAGGCACGCTTCTACCAACCTCCTTTGCTTCTCTCCTTCCGCACATTTTATTGTGGTAACCACTAAACCGGACTATCCAAATCATGTGAAAATTCATCTTGTTAGAGTATTTCAGTCCTGTTACCAGAAGGGGGTGCCATAAGGCAACGTTTAATTTCATACTATTTTAGATTAGGGCAAGCAGTGAGCAGCTACGGAGACTTTAGAGATACATGTAAATGTTACCTAACTTTTAGTGTGTTTTAAATTGAGGATATTTGCATAGCCTTTCTCCCCCCCCCCATCAATTAAAGGGGGTAGACCCTCTTAGGAAAATTTATTAGACAAAGTATGAGAGCAATTTAGAGAATGTCTGCTATGGTGGGGCTAGCAGTGGATTTTCAGACTTTTCCAAATTTTTCTTGGTTGATTACTGTGAGGGCTGACTGTCCAAGGTACAAAGTAGCATGTTAATGCCTGCCCAAGTGACTCCCGAGACGGCTCAACTTCGTTTATAAGCAGCGGTCAATGTGCTTGGTCTCCGATAAAATACTGACCTGTGCCGAGTTACTGTTTGGGCAGCGTGAGCTAGAGGCTGCCACTTGTTTGCCAGCGGAATCAAGGCCACTTAGGCCTTACCTGTCCCCGTCCTGTTTGTTTATAGGGCTTAAATCTGGCTGCAGAGTTTCTCAGTCTGCCCTTGATCTGTTATCGATTGCTAGAACTTTTGTATTTCTGTCAAGTTGTTTTATATTAATAGTTGGTAAGCTTTAAATGTAACTCTTGCTTTCAGTTCATAAGTATTAGACATAAGAATATGACTCCTTCCTTGCTGTTTAAAAGCACTTCCAAATAAGTTCATGGATCATTAGCCTCCTTGTTGCTGAGCTGTCCATTGTTAGTTGTTTAAAGTAAGCTCTGGGCCCAATGTGGGGGTCAAACTCACAGCCCTGAGGTCAAGAGTCTTGTGTTCTACCGACTGAGCCAGCCAGGGGCCCCCCAAGGTAGTTTTTAAATAGTAGAATGAGGAAAGCTTAATATAAGGTGTAGGATCCTTACTTGTTTGGGTGACACTAGATGCGTGCGTAACTGCACGTGCCTTGTATTAACTCATCTGTAACTCACCCAGTCTTCACAGCAACTCTCGGAGTCCCTGGGTGCTCTTTCTGTTCCTCTTTTAAACCAGAACACAGAGAGGTGAAGTGATGTGCTCGAAGACACACAGGTAGCAAGTTAGCAGAGCTGGAATTTGAACTCGGGCACTCTGGCCCCTCAAGCCACCTTTGCAGCCACCACATGACATTGCATTAAAAGTACAGACTTCTGCATAAATATCTATAGGAAGAAAATAATGTACAGCAGTAGTTTATTTCTCAAAAGAGCAGATGTTTCCAAGTATGTTATATTTGCGTATTGTGGAAACTGTTGCCAGATGACCAATCTGTATTAGATTGGAGACCATTTATTGTTTTTAAGTAATCTCTTGTCTTTCCTGCCTTTGTTCCCTATTTTTAGGTTAAAACTTTCCTGGAAAAATGCCATACCTTATTTTCTGTGTTTCTAATGAAAAACAAAACTGTTTGAAGGAAAGCAAAGAAATTGCCATAAGTTCTGTCACATCATAGTAACAGCTTAATAACATTATCCAGAATGACTGGCACCTCTGTTTCAGTTCCCGATGTCACTGCTCTTCTAATACCACCATCCTCCCAGTTATCCATACTCAAATGAGCTTATCTTTGATTCTCTCTTGTGCTTCACGTCTCATCAATTGCCAAGTCTCGTCTTCTTTTATAGACCCCAGAATATTTTCCATGTCACCCACCCTCATTTCTCTGCTCCTGCCCTGTCGTATTCACGTCCTCATGCGTGCAATGGCATTAACCTTCTAACTAGTTTTCCTGTTCATTTGGTCCGTTTATGCTTTTGAAAGATTAATCCGACTTTGGTCATTTCATTCTCCTGCTGGAAATTCCTGGTGTTTTCCCATTGCTTAGATAATAGTATGTTGCCTCCTGCTGTGATCCTCCATTGTCTGAAGTTAAGAGAAATGTTCAGTCTTCTCAAGTGTCTTCCTTCCCATGCCCTGCACACCACCTCCTTTCTTAATCCATCTTGGTTTGACTACCTCCATGCACATGCTAAGCCCAGATGCCTCCCCTTTTGTTTCTCTAGAACAGTCGTGGTGACTGTTGAAGTCAGGACCTGTCAGTTTCGTCCTTTGGTCCCTGAATGTGTAATTGAGCAGACATACTTGACAACGGGCTGAATCCCCATGTTGGTTCTGTCACCCGCGGGAGGGGTCATTATGGTTGGAAAGGCACATGGGAGTCTCTTGTAACTTTCCTACCAAGACAAAAAAAACAAAAGAAGTTCAACATCTTTGGGGAATTTACAGAAACTTGTGCCACCACCAGAAACTTGAACATGCAGGAGTGGAGTATCCCTACTTAAGTCACTTAGAAAAAGTAGAAAAAGCAGATGGATCTTGGAAAATGACCATGTGCTTTCCTAAATGTAATTCAGTGGTTCCCGTGATCACAGATAGAGTACCAGAGGCAGTGTCTTTCTGCAAATATTGTATGTTTTTGCAACACAGACTCTGGCCTTGGTGTGCAGCTGTTGACCCAGCTAGTGCTTTTCCTTCATACTAGTTTGCAAGGAAGCAGTTTGCTTTTGCCCATCAGGCCCCTGCACTGTCTGGCCTCAGGGCTGTGTCGCTTCTGCCATCTCCGTGTGTTAGTCCAGGGAGCTCTTGATCACCTCGGTGTTCCATGAAAGCATCATTGTCTACCCCACTGATGTTATGGTGTTTGGACCTACAGTTAGGAGGTAACAAGTACTACAGATGCCTTTGTAAGACATGGGTTGCTGAAGCGCACTTCTGACCAAATCTGTTTCAGTCATGGTCCAGTCAAGAGACAGAAACCACACCAGTTATCTGAACAGGGAGAGTGTAATCCACTTAATTATTTGCTAGTAAGAGGCGGTTAACAGTGAGTGCAGAAATTGCTACTATAGGAAGCACAGCTACTACTACCTTTAGGGTTGAGGGCAGTACCCTAAGAAGGAGCAAACCGGGAAGAGACCTCCCTGCCCTGCAAGGGTGTGTTGTGGCCGCTGCATGCAGGACGCTGCCTGTTGGGGGGCAGAAGACCTTGCTGCGGGCAGCCACCTCTGGGTCTCCTGCCCACTGCAGACAGCAGCGCGTGGTAGGAGAGAAAGGCCCACCAACCTTAGGAATGAAACCCTTTGTGCTGCCCGGTGTTGCAGTCCCTCCCGTGCCCTCTACTGGCAGAGCCTACCACTGCATTTATCAAATTTTCAAGGCTGTTGATTTTCTCCACTATGTTTGTGTTTTACCTTCTTTGGGTTTATTCCGTCCTCCCTTTCCCAGATTCTTCAGATGGAATTTTAGATGTCTTCCTTTCTTTGCAGAAATCTCCATCTTTCCATCATAAGCATGTGTCCCTTTCTGTTTTGAACGTAGTTCTAGTAGCCACCTTTAGGTCCCCACCTGATAGATGATCCCAGCATTCGGGCATCTTGGAGTTGGCATCTGTGTATGGTTTCTTACCTCGAGAATGGGTTCTCATTTTATCTGGCTTTTCTTTTGTTGAGTAATTGTGGGTTGCATCCCAAACATTGTGAATGGCATGTTAGGTGGGGCCCCAAAGTCTCTTCCTGTTCTTCAGTTGTTGCACTGAGAGTTCCAGCAGGCTGTGCTCCTTGTTTGACCTCTGGCAGGCTGTCACACCTGCAGTGCATGGCAGCACACACCCCTCTCGGGTTCCTTAAGCCAGCCTCAGTTGCAAGCACTCATGGTTCCGGGCTCAGTCCAAGACATGAGGTAAGTGCATCCGTATAAAATTAGGCATCCTTCTCTCCCTCTCATCTTTCTGAGACTTCCTTACACTCTGGAGATTCTGATTACCTCAAGATACTCTGCCCTGATTCCAGTGGCCAGTGGTCTTCTCTAGGGGTCTCAGGCCCGCGGAGCTGCCCGTGTCATGCTGCCTTTGGCCAAAGCTAACAAAGATCCAGAAACTTCTCCATGTGTATTGCTTGTTCAACTTTCCCTTTCCTTTTCAAATCTGCCTGCTTTTACTCAATCTCCAGAGCCCTCAGGTGATTGTCTTTTGTGTCTTGTCCAGAGTTTGTAGCTGGTCCTCACAGGAGGACCAGCTTGTTAAGGGAGGGCTTCTTTCTCCCCCCAAGAAGGAAAAACCTCACTAAAGCTCCCTCTGTCTTTCCTTCTCCTCTCCAGTTGATTGCTCCCCCCCTCCCCATCTCTCCTTGCCTGTCTTTTCCTCCTACTCTGCTCTTGCTGAAACCTGCTGCTCCAAGCCACGCTATATGCTAAAGTCTCCTTTGCAAGGAACATTGCTAATTCTAAGTTACCAGAGGACACATCCTCATAGCCTCAAGTCCTGATAAGCCCACGTTTGGAAACATAACTAAAGGCATTCTGTTGCTGCTTCCATTACAAACATCACCACTACTTAGTGATGCCCACTAGGTGCTGGGCACTATGTGATGTACTTTAGACTGGCCACTTCCTTTTGTTCCCTCAAGTCATTGGGTGTTAGTGGTGGTGTTTGGTCTCCCCACTTTATTAGAAGATGGTTAGCTAAATTGTTCAAGGTCAAAGGTGATAGATGGCAGAGAAAGGAGCCAAAACATATGCCTTTTATACCTATTTTAAAGGCAGCAGCTAAACACATGCTGCATTTCAGGTTTTTGGTGAGTTTCATTTCCTTGAAGCCTCAGTGTTACACAAAATAGATAACCTAGGATTATTTTTCTGAAACTCAGGAAATCTGACTCATTGATCTGCTTTGGACCAAATTTGGTAAATCATCTACATAGCCTGATTTCTTTAGCTTTGTTTAATTATTCCAGGGAGGAATAATGTGAGATTCTCAACTCTACAAAATTATGCCAAAAAATTGTAATATTCTGATATGCTTTTCAGTAAACAGTCTAGTCATAGATGCTCATTTAGAAGTGGAACTTACCCTCGTGAGCATACACGTGGCCCCATCACGAGTTTGCACGGAGAAGTTGTGTGCCTGTCCACTGGGGTTGGGCCTGGGTGTAGGGTTCAGCAGCAGACAAGGCCTGGGGACCCTTATTGGCTTCGTTTGATTCAGAACCTGGGAAGAGTTTAAATATCAAGATTCAGTTTTATGTTTAACCCTAAAGACATTAAATATGAATAAGCCAGTTATTATAGTTTGATGTTTTCAAACATTTTCTTTGAAAGACCTCTTCAGGTCCCTATTTTTACTTTTCAGTGAGAGCCCTTGAATGTGTCCTTTCCCCGATTTCTTAGAGATGTTTTGACACCAGGGGCCAAACTCTATTCCCAGTTCCAGCAAACTGCTGGATACCAGCCAACATTCAGATGAAAGATGAATCAAAAGTTGAGTGAAGGTATTTTGAATACGGCCGCTATACACTAGCTGTGCTTCTGAGTCGTTATGTACTCTTGGACAGGTCCTTTTGCTTCCAAGTTCCTTAGAATTCAGAGAATATGGAAGCTGCTACTCTATAACATTCTGGGAAGAGTGCTTTGAAATAAAAGTGTTGTTCTTAGTAAAAGAGTTTCACCTTTGTATTTAACACCCAGATGCCGCTGGCTTCTCGGACACGTGATAGCAGAGTTAGAGATACGGAATAATGTCCACACGCCATCTGCTCCAGTAATGAGTGTGGGCCTGGGCAATGGTAGTTCTTAAGTGTTTAGATTCATTCCTGAAGTCTGACTGAGGGCTGCTGTACCCCAGCTACAGTGTTAGCTGTTAAAAGGAAATTGTTTGGTCCAGTTACCTTAAGTGAACATCATTATGTAGCAGAATCTACGGTTGTTGTGGTGGTTGGGAATAATTTTACACTTAAAAGTTGCAAAAGTAAAGTCCCCATTAAGCCACTCACCCAACTTTTCTTCACGTTAACATCCTACGTGACCATGGTACAGACATCAAAACCACAGTGTTGATGTTGGCATTGTATTTTTAAGTAAACTACAGTCTTTATTCAAATTGCAGCAGCTCATCCGCTCATCTCTCTTTTCCCTTTGCTCTGGGATGCCATATGCGGGATGCGACAACACAAGACTTGTGTTTCTTTGGTCTGTTTTAACCTGTGATGGTTCCTTGGGCTTTCCCTGCCTTTCATGACCACAGTACTCTTGAAGATAATCGGTCCGTGTTTTTGCAGGGTATCTCTTCATTTGGATTGGTCTGATGAATTCTCATGGGGAACCATGAGGTTGGGCATTTTTGGCAGGAACACCGCAGACGTGAGCACGCCATTAAGGAGGACGTGCTGTCTCTGTGTCTTAGTACTGGTGACGCTAACCTTGGTGACCTGGTTAAGGTGGGATCTTTGGGGTTTCTCCACTGTAACGTTGCCGTTCTTTCCTTTTAATTTACAAAAATCTTGGAAGAGGTCATTGAGAATATGCAAATACACCGTTTCTTCTCAAACTTTCACCACTAATTAAGCACCCGTTGGTGGACCCACCCTGCAGTCGTTACAACTGGTAGTTTCCTGAGGCTGATTTCTTTCCCTCATCCTGCCTACATTCGTTAACTGGAATTCTGTAAAGAGAAGACCTGTTCCTTCTCCCTTTTTTTTTAACGTATTCAGTTACTTACTTGTATCTGTATAGGCTCAGGGATATTCATTTGATTCTATGAGTTATAAATCCAGTACTATCATTATTTATTTTGTTGCTCAGTTGTTCTAGCTTTGGCCATTGGGAACATCTTTCTATTAGCTCTGTGTCCCTTAGACACACCCCACCCTTCTGGAAGCACTTCCTGTCTGGCAGCACAAGATGCTTCAGACTCTCGTGTCTTCTCTCTCAGCGGGGGAATCAGCTACCTCTTTGTAGAGTCCTGGATCCTTTTTGTGGTTAATAAATTGATTTTCATCAGAAGTGCCAAGGCACTTTAGTGGGGAAAGAAACATCTTTTCAGCAAATGATGCTGGAGCAACTAGATATCTGTATGGAAGAAAAATGAACTTCTCCCTCATACCATACCCAAAATGCAACTTGAAATGCATTGTAAGACCTGAATATAGAAGCAGAAACCATGAAATCTCCACAAAAAAAGCATAGGGAGGAAAGCCTTCACGAGCTTGCAATAGGCAGGGACTTCCTAGAAGGACACAGAAAGAAAGAACTATTTAAAAAACAAAACAACAGCAACAAAAAAACTGGAATCTATCAAAATTAAAAACTCTTCTTTGGAAGGTTCCATTAAGAAAATGAAAAGGTAATCATCAAGTCGGGGAAAATATTCATGATATATGTATCTACCAAAGGACTTGTATCCTCAAAATAATAAGAAGAATCTTACCATTCAGTAGGAAGACAAAACCCAGTTTAAAAAATGAGCAACTCTTTGAGCAGACGTTTCACAAAAGAAGATAGGTGACGTGGCCAGTGAGTGCACACGGAGCCTGCCTGCCTCCTTCTCAGGGAAGCCTGCTAACATAGCTGCAGTCAGAAAGACCAGCAGTAATGAGAGCAGGCAGTAATGCCCAGCACTTGGAATTCCCGGATGTTGCTAATTGGAATGCAGAATGGTACAACACTTTGGAAAATAGTGCAACATTTTCTTACTGAGTGGAATATACCTTAAACCGCATCACCAACCAATTCTGTGACGTAATATCCACAAAGAAGATTTGCAGCCCAGTGTCCACAACAGCATTATTCACCATAGCCAAACGCAGGAAGTCGCCCAAATGAACCCGAGCTGGTGAATGGAGAAACAAATTCTGGTCTCTCCGTATAATGGAATGCCACTCAAAAAGAAACAAATTGGGGTGCCTGAGTGGTTCAGTGGGTTAAAGCCTCTGCTTACAGCTCAGGTCATGGTCTCAGGGTCCTGGGATCAAGGCCCGCATCGGGCTCTCTGCTCGGCAGAGAGCCTGCTTCCTCTTCTCTCTCTGCCTGCCTCTCTGCCTGCTTCTGAACTTTCTTTCTCTGTCAATAAATAAATAAAATCTTAAAAAAAAAAACAAAAAACAAATTGATGCAAGCAACTGTGTAGATGAATCTCAGGAACATAGTGCTGAGCAAAAGAAGCCAAATGAAAAGTGCATGCTCTTTACGTTTCAATATAGGTGACATTCTAGAACAGGCAAAACTAGTATCCATAGTAACAGGAAGGAACTCAGTGGTTACCAGGCAATGGGGATGCAGGTTGTGCTGAACTGGCATGATGCCTAGTACTGTTTGCTCACCTAGACCTCGTGGTCATCCTCTTGACTTCCTTGGTTTTGCTCATATGTCATTTTCAGGTGGATCTATCTTAACGACCAAAACTTGTGCATCCCTGCCAGTTCCTCTTTTGTTTATGGAGCTGTACCCATAGGAGCCAGTATTTATGTTATTGGAGATCTCGATACAGGTAAGAACCTTGTGGTGATATTGCTGGATCTGTTTCCTGCTGACTCCAAGGCACACTGTATCACCTCTGATGCTTCTCGCGGTCTAGGTACCAATTACGACTACGTACGTGAGTTTAAAAGAAGCACAGGGACCTGGCACCACACGAAACCGCTCCTTCCATCCGACCTTCGCCGCACCGGGTGTGCAGCCTTACGCATTGCAAATTGCAAGCTTTTCCGCCTGCAGCTCCAGCAAGGCTTATTCCGTATCCGTGTTCATTCGCCTTGAAGAGGGGGCGGAGCAGAGGCAGAGCTCCCGACCAAGCGCACCATAACACGGCTTTCTGCGAGGGAAACAGAGGTGGCAGCCGAAACTTGCTCTGTGTGCCGGGCTTTGTATGGTAACTCTGGTGGTTTTACTGTCATGCTTAGACGCCTGAGCTTCCGCTCTGGTTGGGGAGAACCCGTAACTGTGGAGAAAACTCCCTTAGAGGAATCCCTTCCTCCACTTGAATGTGTCTGCCGACAAACGGAGGTCAGTCACTATCAAAGGGAGAAGGGGAGTGGGAATCGGTGTCATGTAAAATAATTGAAGTTAAAATTCTAAGGTGCATTTTCCCTGAAGGGAACTCATATCTGAGTGACTGCTGTGTTCTAGTACCTGGCTTTGGTAAACAAACAGAAATCCGTATATGCAAATCAACATATCCAAACATACCAAGATTGCTTTTCTATTGCACTTGGAAGGAAATATCATGCCTAACCCTGCCCAACAAGTTTAGGTCTGTGCCTAAAATGTTAGGTTGGACTGTATGCCAGTTAGTGTCCATTTACAACTAGTACTGTGTCTGAAGACTCTTTTTTAAACTATATTATCATGAATTGAAACTAAGATAAAATCTCTCTTTTGTAACATTCTATCTTAGTCATCTAAAGGTTCAGTAAATCCATGAGTCAGGTTGCAGCCCTCCTGTGAATTTAAGGGAAGTTGCTAACTCCTGTGAATTTAAGGGAAGTTGCTAACTTCTGTGTTAATTCAGATACATCATGTCATAATTTCTGGGGTAGTTCTCATGCAGTTGTGAAGGATCTTGTGCAGTGCCATTCCTCCTTGCAAATAATCAGAACCATTTTATAAACACGAGGTTATTAAGCAGAGTAGATTTTCTAGAAGAAAGACCTAAGTCAGACAAATCATAAAGGTCTGCTGTGACTACAGAAACTGTCCAGACAAAATACACAGGGATCAAAAACTTCAATCTGTCCGAAAGCACACAAAGTCTTGTTTACTACTGGTTAGGATCGAAAACTTGTCTTCGAATGCGTACCTGCATCAAGAATCTAGTCTTTGTAGCAGAATTTTCTCAATGCCGTTTGCTAGCAAGAGTTTTAGACAAATTATGTTATAAGTAAAGTTTGACTGGTAGAATAAACTACCTCAACTTAATTTCATTCTGTTCATAGTAGAGCAAATTCATCTCTTCCTCTACCCTCCGCCCCTCTCCCACACTCCCATGTCATCCCACGCTCTTCCACTTCCCGTTGGGGGGAAAACCTCTGTCATTAGTAGCACTTAACCTTGTAAGATACTTCGTTTTCCATTCAAATTATACCACCTTAGTGTGCAATCAGGGACTTCAGAGTGCTTGATGGCGTCATAATTTGAATTGTATGCAATATCAGATTTTTTCTAATCAACTTAATACAGAGCTCTTAATTTCTCATTGTTTTCTACAGCTTCCCCCCCCCTTGGTAAATGGTTGTAAGAAGCAGTATTTTAATTAATAAATGTATAAATGTATCCTTTGGTTACAAATTGGAGAATAGGAGTTTCTTCTGGAAACTTCCTAGATGGAATGCTTGTATGCTGTTAACAACATGCATATGAAACATGGCTTATGTTTCCCATCCATGAACAGAAAAAAGGGCAACCCCTATCCGCGGTTTTTTTTCTTAGACCTCTTAGGAGTCAGTACAATGCTATAGAAGATGCTGGGAGAAGCCTTGCCCGTGGGGGTGGGGGTGGGGGGAAAGCTTGTCATGTGTGGCAGAAAATCCTGGTAAAAGAAGTAATGCGGTGTTCCTCTTCTGTATCAGAGGCATTAGGCCGGATCTGCCACACGTTCCTGTAACACAGTTGAATTGAATGTGTAAAGCAAAGCCGACCTTTGTGTCCTTGTATTGTCTACCCGTCAGCTGTAGTCTGCACACCTTCCCAGTGATGCCTGGGATATCTTTTCCATCAGAGCAAGCCACGTGGCCACCGCAAAGAAAGCAAACTTCTTTTTCCAATTAGAGATTCATTTTTTAGGAGAAAACAAATGGCTGAAAAGTCTATTTTCTTTGGTAACATATCCTGTCCAGAACAGAACCTTGGCCTTCAGAAGTTCAGCTGAGGTACACTGAAGCCATGACTGATGTCCTGGGAAAGCCATGACAGTCAGCAACTCTCTCTTTTTTTAAGTTCTGAAGTTTAAAATTCTTCCCAGTCTACTCCAGGCCTCTCCAAGGAAACAGTTCTTTGTTCAGGAGTGAATGGGTTCGTATTGCAGTATTTTCAGTGCCTGCATGACTTGGTCAATTCGTTTTATAAAAACTTCTTTTTTTAGTTTTTTTATGCAGTTCATTGACATGGAAGCTGTAGAAATTAGGTAATGGTTTTTATAATAAATTTGCCACGTAATATGGGATGCTATAACCAACAGTAGCTGCTAAGTGCCAAACTCTTATTTTCCTATAATAATATATGTATATTAAAATATTACGTTGAAGTGTAGGAATATATTTGATTTTATTATGTTCCAAACTTAATTATGACTTTTGTTTTAAATGACAGTTACTTCAGTATTGTGAAAAAAATTTTAACTCGTTTCATGCAGGTTAACATTCCGCTTATGCCTTGATACATCTTCTCTTGATAAATTCTTAATACTTCTTTTTCACAAGGCACTTTTACCAGGCATAGGTTGGAATTGGCAGTTGAGGATAGATCTTAAGATTTTAAATAAAATACCTTTGGGGGAAGTGCAATGTATTTTCATTATCCCAACAGAAGGAAAGTTGTCTCAGGTTAGAGTCAGTGAATATTTAAAGGATCTCTCCTAGGCTACAGTCTAAAGTAGGCTTGTTTGTTTGTTTGTTTAACGCATCTAAATATAGATTTTTCGAAGAGGTAAGTGTTTAATTTAAAATGAAGTGGTTTGTTTTTGTGAGTGTGTGAGTGCTTGTATCCTGCGAGAGGGAAAGCGTGAGAGAGGGAGAGAATGTGTGTGTGTTATGTGACTTGGTAAGTGCGTTTATATAGGTTTACTTTTTCAGCTGTAGTTCGAGACTACATATATTACTGTCTCCTGGTGCTTCAGATAAATTTCTTGAGCCCATGGCCCTTCAGTTTATACTACCGTGTTAAACTCACGTTGGGTGTAAATACTCTGTTAGAGTTGTAGTTGGTAGGAAGTCTTGCTTGGTGTTTGCATTTCTTTAGTGGGATTAAGAACAGTGTTTACCAACTAATATAGTTGGTAGGCTATAAAGATTTGGCCTAAGAAATTTTGAAATTTTTAATCCATTGTTTATTTATTGTTTATTTTACCAGTTCTCTATTTCATTGCCGTGAGGAATTGATACCTAACAGTAGGCTATCCTCAAACTGCAACCAAAAAAGAGTATCTGGGCGATGATGGATGGTATACTCTTTGTACTGAAGTGTCTGGTTATATTGCTACTTCCACGATGCTTTAACAATGCTATCTTTATAATTTATAAGTTGGGGGTTCCCTAGGCAATACACAGGAAGCACATCCTCACATTGACCTGGTAGATATAGGGCCCTCTTTGCCGTGGCACCTCATTACTCATGATAGTAAGTTAGGTTTTCAGAAAAATTCTTTAGCTGCGTTGGTCTATTAGGGTTCCGTTTGGTGCATTCCTCCTTCAGTGTACCAAACCAAAGTCTTCCAAGAAGTGCTAAAAACACTGCAGTATTTACCTTTACCTTCATCTGGGGAAAGAATGAGGTGGCACTTGTCATGGATTTAAAAGGCTCAAGAACCCCCTTAAAAAGCACCTGGTAAAGGGGAAGGGTTAGACTGCCGTGTCCCATGGCTGCCTCTCAGGAGGTCTGTGAGCCTTCGGGAAGCCAGGGAGAGAGGGGACTCATTATTACAGAAATGCTGTCCTGGGTTTAGTCAGCAAATGCCTCTGGAGCACTGGCCAAGAATTCTGTTCAGATTTCTGGGGAGCTTTCATGTTCCCCTCCCTCTAGATCATCAGCTCCTTGCGGGC
Source organism: Spilogale gracilis (assembly GCA_004023965.1). Lineage (NCBI taxonomy): Eukaryota > Metazoa > Chordata > Mammalia > Carnivora > Mephitidae > Spilogale > Spilogale gracilis. The sequence continues at coordinate 196,043 of PITA01000149.1, read as the reverse complement.
AGCGACCCTGTCTTGACCATCTGCTAATCCTAGTGCTTGGCACCCAGTAGGCAGGCAGTAAACGGTTGGCCGCTGCAGTACGGGGCTCTTGTCATTACAGCGATGTTCTTCACAAGTCCTCTCTGTGAGCCACTTATTTTGCTGGATTTTAAGTGAGAAATTTTGTACACAGATGGGCTGGCCTCCTATTATAGAGTGGGAACCTAGTACAGAATAAAAAATGCAAAGTGCCTGACATATGGATGCAGACCTCTGTGGTGTCCATATGTTCTGTAGGATTTGGGGACCCTATCCTTAGCATACCTATTGCCGTTGATCACATTCAATGTTAGATTTTCTTTATTGTTTCATATATGTGGCTCCAAGCCTTTTTCGGAACATACTGCTTTGATCCTCACGTCTCCGTGATGGGTGCAGCGCCCCTTGCCCTTGGACAGAGAGCAGTCTCTGAGGCCCAGTAGATGAGGTCTCATTCTCCTCTCACATGTGAGTAGAAACCAAAAGCAGAATCCAAGTCTTTGTATTATCATTTCACTGTTCAGCTTTTGAGACTCCCACTTAATTTTGAGACTCCCACTTCATTTTCTAGGTGTATAAGTATTTTTAGTCATAAAATAATCATTTGTGGAATAACTTAAACCCCCAAACATGTGCTTCACAAATTACAGAGATGGGAGCTTAAAAGATCTTTGATTTTATTCGTCTGTTAGCCAGAGGAAATGTAAGAATTTATGGAAGTCATAAGAGAAGTACTAAGTATTTGTGTTTGACAGAGAAGCACTTTTTCCTTTTAAAGATCCGAAGCATCATTTATACTGCTTTTCCCACCACATCCAATAAGTGAGGGAGAAGGGATTGTGTCTTAGAATGTTGGAGAAGGTACTTGGTAGCTTTCTAATCACCCCCAAAGTACCCTTGCTGGCCAGTACAGAACTTACAGAGGTGCATGGTGTACAGGTGCGGGGTGACCCACTTGTCCATGTGGGAGAAGAACATGAAATCAGATTGGGGCTTTGCTGCCTGCGGGAGGTAAAGTCAATGGTATTGAAATAGAGACCCTGCTATTTTTTTGGCAAGCCAACTGGTCAAACTTGTAAAACTTTTCTATTTTTCGGAAGACATTCTATTTTGAACCTTAAACATATCTCAGCTTTGTTCCATGGCAGTCCTTGGGTTTACGTGACTTCTGGGGAGCTCCATTACGATGCTGTGTTCCTTGGTCTAAGTGCGCGTCGTTGAGGAAGGTCTGTTCGCGTTCCATTCTGTCTCCGAAGTTCTCTAACTGATTTAACTGATTGGGTCTTTAAGCTTCTCCCCTTCCTCATCATAACACGAATCTGATAAATAAAATAGCCTTGCGTAATGACCTCGGGTAGAACATTCTCTCTCTCTCTCTCTTATTTTTTGAGATAAAACTAATACTTTAAAATTGCTGCTCAGCCAAAATTTAGGCTAATTACAGTTTTGATATTGTCGTCCTCGTGGCCCAACAAAGCTGCTGTAAATTCTTCCATCAATGTGATCTGCGTTAGAGAAGTTACACTGGAGGAGGAAGGCAGCCCGCGCGGCCAGGGAACATGCTGCCTTCGTTCAGACCCGGCCGTTCACGTGGCCCGTATTGCTATGTGGCCACTTCACATAATTCAGACTCCAAGCAGGTGTACGCTCTGCTTTCTTTCTGGTTGACAAATTGTATTTATTAGATCTTTATTTTTAGCATTTCCATAAAAAATTGGTTTTAAAATACCTTATTTTTATTGTTCCTGTTCATCAGTTACAAATAAGGCATACATTAGAACCTTTTTTGCGGTTAAATCTGTGAACTTGGTGTAAATATGACTATACGTAGCTCTCTTTATCATGTTTCCTGTTTAATTGGATGAGAATCACACGCACTTATTCCCTTGTTCTTTATGTTTATAGGAAAAACTCTGTTCTCGGCTACCTCATTATGTCGTGTTGTACTTGATCCCCTGCCAATTAAGGAGAATTCAACACATTCTGTCCTTTAACAAAAGCCTGGAAGCAAGCGGCGGGCGGCCTTGAGGAATATAATTCTCTAAGGCATATTTTCCACTTTACGGCTTTTTTTTTTTAAACAGGCACTTTTAATCAGGAGGAACAGTCGTTCTCCTAGAGTTGCTGCAAAGTGATAACTTGAACTTTAAAGAGTCTTTAAAAGACTATGTTTTCATAACGTAGAAAAGTAGTGTACTGAAATAGCGCTGCTGTGTAAAACAGAGGGCTTACTCCCCATCCCGTTAGGGTCAGGCAGGAGAAGGCGGGGGGTCTGTGTGGAATCTGACCCAGCATTTGGAGTTGAGATGCTTGGGGCTACTGTGTTTCATTGTCTACAAGGTGCTACTGTAGCAGCTTAAGGAGCTCCTAAGTGTATTTTCATGAATTTGTTTCGAAACCGAGAATCTTTAATTTTGATGAAAGTAGAGGTTCATTAGTAGATTCCTCTTCTCTTTTGGTTCTGACAGTCTAGAGTTTTAAAATGAAATCTGAAAGTGTTTCCTAAGTACAGGGTTGAGGTTGACCACACAACATAGAATTACATTATACTTAAAATCATGAGTGATTGGATTTATTCTGGGCATCATTGGAACTTCTTCATGTGCCTTCTCCACGGTGGCTCTGTCCTCGCCTGCGTCTGGTTGGTAAGTTCAGGGGAGCCGTGAGGTCCGCTGATTCTTGCAGTCAGACCTTCTCCTCCCAGAGTGGTTTCTCATGGGAATTACCCAGCATCCCCAGTGCCCAAAAGAGTCATGCTCATTCCTAAAAACCTAGCATCCCGGGAATAACTTACGAACCAGGTAAAACCTAACAATGGGACTGTCACTGTGCTCTAATGGGACCTAGCGTTCTAGCCTGTACTTCTTAGAGCGAAAGGCGGAGTTTCTTCCCCTCTCCCCGGTGACAGTCGTCAGCACCACCTAGCGCTAGTAGCAGGTCTGAGACGTGGCCCTAAGTGATTTCCAAGGGAACCCAGACTCACTAACCTTTTTAGTTCAGTTATTTGGGGGAAATGTGTGTAAGCACTTGGTGTACTTTCCCAAGCAAACCTAGTAGCTGCAGGCATGCGCAGGCCGTGGCGCCAGGTACAGGTGGGTTCAAGACCACGACCGCAGACCGTGACCTTCAGGAGCCCTGCAACCCTAAAGCCCAGTTCCTTACCTGCAGACGTAGGTAAATGGTGGTGTTTACCCCTTTGGGCTGCTCTGAAGATCAGAGACATATGATTTACTTTTGGACCCGTGCCACTGCTCTCCTTCCACGGCTCTAATATTTGAAATCAGCATGATTCTGTAGAGCTGAACCATCCCCTAATACATGCTTGGAATTTTGAGAGTTGTTTTAGATAAACCTCAATTCAGGATTTTTCTAATGAAGCCCTCTAATAATACTTAAAACTCTTTACCAAAGTTGAATCTTTCTTTTTCCCCCAAGATGTCACAAGTAGCAACCTATACTGGTCGAATAAACTAGATATTTGAGATCTCTGTTGGAGATCAGTATACCTATTCTTTCTTAACTTGAATGCTATGTGAAACTTAAGCAAACAAACAAAATTTGTGTTTGTGTAGAACTGTGTGTGTAGAACTTCTGTACCTTCAAATAAAATAGGGTTATTTAAGAAAATGATATAGAAAGTGTGCTGTTTAACCCTTCCCTACGGTCACTTCGTCTCTGGTTCCCACCCTGGGACCAGCAGGTGTGGCAGCATGAGGCATTCTGTGAAGTGCTTCTGGCTCTCTCTGTGAATAAGGAAAGAAGGAGAAACAGGGCTGATGGGGCCGAGAAGTGGACAGGCACAGCCATACCAGACAGCGTCACCGAGAACGGCCGCAGGTGCCTTGGCCATTTGTAAGGATATTGTAGTGACGTGTACAAAGATCTAGAAGGCCGAGAAAAGTGCTGGGAGGGATTAAGTGTTGGGCGTAAGGCTCCCCACTGTCGTGACAATCTGCTAAATGGCTAAACAGTCTTTGATTCAGGTTTAGAAAACAATAGTTCCTAAATGAAAAAGGAAGAAAAGGGAGTGGGGCAGGGAATCACTGATAATTTGAACATAAGCTAACTGTTTAAAAACAAGAATGGGGCGCCTGGCTGGCTATTGATGTCAGGGTTGTCAGTTCAAGCCCCATATTGGACATAGAGCATAGTTTTAAAAATAAAGAAAAGGAAAAAAATGAATAGTGTTTGTGTGTGGGACTGGTAGCCAGAAAAGGAAGTCTCTTCTGCTCGTGGGTCCAGCAGCTGCACTGATGGGCCCCGGGACCCCGGCATTTGGCCGCCAGTTCCAGGTGGCATGTTGGAGAGGCCCGAGGCTCTGGCCTGTGGGGACGTCTTTAGAACAAGCCAGTGTGCATGGCTGAGGCAAGCAGCAGACATTGAGGCAGAGTGGCCTCATGGTCAGATGGGGACCCTCTGTGAGCCTGAGCGCCTATCTCTGAACATGCTTCCCAAGAAGTCCTAGCAGCTGTGATCAGCGGCATGACCACCATCACCAGAGAGTTCTTACTTTGTGGGAAGATACTGGTCACCGTCTCCAAAGCTCCTTGCAGATAAATAGTGTAGTTTAACAAATTGCGGTGGGTGAGTTTGTACTTCTGCACTGATTTTGAGAAGAGTCTTTGTTCTTTTCCACTTGTGTTTCCTCATCCTTTCCTCCCTGCCCACCTCCTGTCCATGGCCTCCTGACTGTGGCTGCTGGCCAACAGCCAAATCCTTCTTCAGCAGAACTTTCAGAAATAGGCACAGTTCTAGAGATTTCACTGAAACTGTATTGTCATCTATAACAGCGATTCTTGCTTTTTATCTACTTTTTGCTTGAAATCTATTGGTACCTGCAGATGTAAGAAAACTGATACGTCAAAATTGCCTTCTTTCCAGTAGGGCCTAGGTGACAGAAGCCAGGAATGCTCTCGAGGAGGCTCGTGTGCTGGGCCCATTGGGCTGGCTGACCTCCTGGGGCCCTTTCCAGCTTGATGGAGTCCCCCTGTCCTTTGAGAAAAGTTTCCAAGGGATCTAACTCCTCTTGTGATTTTGCTTTCCCTCTTCTATGAAGGCACAAGGCAGTCTCAGTCCTGGAGGAGAAGGAGGCCACCCCTCACTCCATGTGTCTCTTCCAGCCTTGGCAAAGATAGGTCCTAAAACAGAGGAACCAGGTGTCAGCCGGAGCATGCACCCCGGTCCTCAGCAGGGGGTGGGGTAGGGGTGGGGTTGGGGGGGTCGATGGGAGCCGACTGTGCTCTCCCATCTCTTTGGTGCGTTTTCTGACTTCTCCAGTCATCTTGCTCTGTTTGAACCAGTGTTGGCTTTCTTCCCCACGTCCCAGTGCAGCTGCCCAAAGACCCCGCTGGTGGGGTCTCCAGGAAACAGGCTCCTCCTCAGCTGACACATCTCTCTGCACCAGTTAGGGACTTCAGTCGGGGTGGAAGAGGTTATTTCAGTCGTGTTTCCAAGGGTCCTCTTATTTACATCCTCTGCTTGGCCTTCCCACCCTGCCCTCTGTGCCTCATCCCACACCTGTCCCACCTGGGGGTTTTAACTGCATATAAAGTATGTATCCCAAAAAGGGGTGAGGGGGGAGAAAAAAAAACAAAAACAAAAAAACCCTCTTCTTGTTCCCCAGACCATTAGTCTGAAAATATTTACTGAAAAGGCATTCTTCGGGGGGCTCCTGACCCAGCCTTTGTGACTAGCACTTTCCACAGCCAGCTGGGTCTGGCTGCAAGAGAGCCAGACCTGTTCCCCAGGCCCTGGGGAGCTTCCCAGAGTCCACGCACCCTACTCCTCCCGGGGTAGAGCTCGGGCTGGAGTCTCCCCCCTGAGGCCTGGCCAGCTGTAGAGGAGAAGAGCCCCCCTGGGGCCCAGCTCGGCCCCCTCCCACACGGGCTCCTCTCTGAGCCAGGAGACGGGGCTCCAGATGCCACATGTACTACCTCAGCGCCCAGCTGCAGGGCACTGTGCGGGCCCCACAGCGCCTGACAAGGCCTGATGGCGGGGCCGGGGGGCTGGCCTGTGCCCCTGCTGCCCGCACACCCGCCGCCGGGCTCCTCCCGTGGGCTCAGGCCCCGCGCGGTCCTTGCGAGCATTCGTGAGGTGCAGCAAGACCGCGGTCTCCTTTTCTCTTCTTAGCTCTGACTTTAAAACGTGCCGCTCAAATTGTGAGTAGAATCGGAAATTAGAATTGCTCGTTTACAATGAAACCATCTTTTCATGTTTTTTTCAAAAGAGATTTTTGCTTCAGAAGAAACTCCAGAAGATATTACATGTTACTATTAATCTAGCATGTGCTTACTGACTTTGAGTCTTAACGCTTTGTAAAAAAAAAAAAAAAAAAAAAAAACTATGTAGGAACTGGTATGGGGGGCGAAAGGGTGTCATCAGCTTAAAAACCAATTTACGTGGGTTCACAGCATCTTTTTCCCTCCATGGGACCTCAGAATTCAGGTTCTCCATGAAAACAGTCTCATTCCATGGGGCAAATAATTTTATGGTGGGAGATGTATCAAGTGGCCTTTCCTGGAGAAAAGCACAGACTATTTAGCAACAATTGCTTAATTGAACCGTCAGTGGCTTTTCTGCTGATGGGATTCTTTTCCTTTTGACTCGTTTGTAACACCGCTTTCGTTTGGTTCCTCACTCCTGCACCTCCCTGTCGCCAGAGAGACAGCGGTGCCTGTTTTGTTTGGAATCACACGGGTAGTGAGTTCTGCCAACGGAACAGCAGGAATCCGGGCCGCGGGGCAGGTGTGGAGCGCGCTCAGCAGCCTGCGGGCGCGAGTGTCCCTCCGCAGAACCGCGGGGGTCCGCGCACTGAGCAGGCGCCGCTGCCCCCTGCACCCCTGCCACTCCCGTCCTCCTTAGAAACCATAGGAAAGAAGCACGTTAGGCAGGCTCGGGCAGACTTCCTGTTATCCCTGTGCGTCCCTGGTAATGGAGACGCTTGTGTCCCATCTGTGAATGAGATCCGTCCATAACTCAGGACACACCTGTAGATTCGCTTGGTTTGTATCATGAGGCACATCTGCTAGAAGAAAACGATCAAGGGAGTTCCTTACGACAGGACCGTACTCAGTTTGGCTCTCCCGAGATACAGGGCTGATTCCACAGTGGGCCCTGAGCCCGGCAGAACAGCCAGCAACGCCCCCGTGGGCCCCCGGCCTGCGTGGCACCGTCAAAATACGTGATAGTCGCACCTGTCAAGAGCTGGTTTTCAGCGCGCTCGTGATTGGCCGGTTTCATGATTTCCGTGCGATAAGGGGAATTTGACAGATACCAAGTTCAGAGGACACCGTATCGGAATTGATGCGGTTTAATTTGTTTAGTTCACATATTTGTGTTTCCTGACATGGCGCATACAGGATCGTTTTAGTTTTAAACCCTGCAGTTTTTATGATCTAAGTTTCCAGGTGGAACAGTTTGCTCAGATGTGTGTTCAGTTGAGGCTGTATTGTGTGTGTTAGGTATCCTGATCTCTCAGGAAACACCTCCTGCTTGAAAAAAAGAAACAGATTTGCAATGAAATAGGCAGAACCTAAGGAAAAGAGAGATTTGCAATGAAATGCACAGAAGCTAAAGGAAGGACATTATATGGACAGTTGGAAGTCTTCGCGGTACCAGGAAGCTGCAGCTTGTACAATTGTATTCCTCAATCTCAGTAGGACAGTAGAGAAATTGTGCTTACTTGATTTCACTGAAATGTCATGTCTCCAACATCCTGTGGTCCAAGTGTATTCGCTTGTTCTGTGGAGTAACTTTCTTTTCCTTTGCTGGTATGAAATTTAGCAAAGTGGAAGTAACTTTGAATTTGTAATGTTTCTTGCAGTTGCTTGATGGTTTACAAGTAATACTGTTGCACAAAGGGTCTGTTCCCTGTGTCCAGTCCAGTAGCACGCACTTTGTTCACCTGCTTTGGTGTGTTCTGGGTGTTAACTGCGGGTCAATCCCTGTCCGCGGGCACTGGACTTGTGCTTGGGGGTATCTGCAGTCGTGCTGTTCTCTTGTACCGAGGATCAGTGAAAGTGTTTTATCTTTTTTATGTAGTTTGTATCGACTGAATTTTATAACCATAAGAAAACAGAAACAGAGTGTTGTATTTTGATCTGAGATTTGTCTATGGTAAAGTAATTTTGTTTTATGTATTGGAAGTTCATTTAAAACTTGAAATATTTTCTAGAAGGGTACCGAGCAAAATGAATCGTCTTTAAGCTGTTTAATTAACCCAATAAAACAATTTGATGGGGAAGGCATTCTGATTGGTTCTAATTTCTACAGTCGCTCCTATTAAATATGCATCATCGGTAAAGCTTAACTTGATCTCCGAACGGATTATTGTCTTTTTTGCGCCACAGCTGAAACACTTTGTGTCTCAGCTGCCTGGACCCTGGCTCTTGACGTAAGACTCCCCGACGGCCACTCTACATGGTCATTGCCTTAGTGGCTTCCAGCCCTACCAGAATAAGTCTCTACTCTGTCCTTCCCCCCAAAAAAGTTTTCAGATTTCCTTTCCTTGGAAGAGGAAAAGAACTTCTGAGTAATCGAGGAGCTTGATACCAACAGTGTAGTTAGATGTTAGAGAATTCCTTCCATGGCAGATGGAAGCCTCTATACTTTTCTCTCGCTGCCTTGCCCGGAGACAGCAATGACCAGTGCTGCTGAAGACATGCCAAAGGGAGATGTCTACCAAAGGTCAGGGGCAATGAACTCAGAGAATCTACTAGTAACGTCAAAGCTATGTAAGTCGGGCACGGAGTCACTCCTGATATCACAGTAAGAGAAGAATAAATGGAACATATGTAAGGGAATGAATATATATATATCTGTATGAAGCCAGTCCTGGAGAAACTTACCCCAAATTGCCTGTTACAGATGGGGGAGGGGCACCTTCCTGGTTTTTACACAGGTGAAGATACAGCACAGGTGGAGATAAGCACCTCACGTGGTAACTCACTTCATCCTCCCAACAACCCATTTTATAGCACAGAAACTGAGGCCCAGAGAAGTTGTCCCTCTGCCACGCCCATGGGCCTTGTGTTCTGGGAGGGGGCAGAGGTGGGATCCAAGTCCTGGCTATCCATTGTCTTGTCTCTGCGGAGGGGACAGACCTTTTTGAAAGCCACTCATTTTATTCCTTAATGGAATAAAAACAGTTTTGTGGTTGAAGGGGTCAGTTGAGGGGAGACTCCTGGATGGGGGCCTATTAGGAGGGTCCCTGCTGCTTCCAGCACCATTCTAACTGAAAGAAAAGCCAACAAGAGCCAAGGTCTGTCTTTTAAAATATTAAGACCAAGTTCGAGTACATTTGTGTTTTGTTTTATTTTAAAAGCCACTTGTACTGGTTCATTCTGTGTTCTGATTCCAAAAAAAGAAAGAAAAAAAACTTGTAGCTTTCTGGAGAACCTCAGGGAGTTCATTCCAATGACCTGCCTGTGGTTCAGAGTAGCTTCTGAAATTTGGGTGTGAGAGGGGCATGTTCCGAGTCATCTGCACTGGCTCTTTTCCAAGGGCAGGGTCAGCTGCCCCCACCGGCCCCAGTCCGTTTGTACCGAAAGATCTTTCTCTGCATGCTGCACATTCCCTACTAATAAGGTCACCCCGGGAGCTGCAGGGGCCCTGGGCTGTGAGGGCAGAGGGTTTGAGTTCTAGGATGACCTTGGGAATCCGTTTCCTGGGCCAGATCAGTGAAGGGGGACCCGGTGGTGTCTCTGCTCTGCTTTCCGAGTGGAGGGGCAACACTTCACACACACTGGGACGGTTATCATAGAACAGCAGAGGGGATCGAGGCCTGCTGAGGGTGCAGAGACATCTGGACCCTCACGCGCTGGGGTGGGGATGGGAAACGTGAGAAGTGATCTGGGCGCCAATACCAGACCGTTCCCAGCAGCATTGTTCAGAGTCGCCACAAGGGGGAGACAACCCAACGGTCCTTCCGGGATGGACGGCCACACAAGCTGGGCCCCATCCACCGGTGGAGTATTATCCAGCCAGAAAAAGGAAGGAAGCGCTGACACACCGACACGGGTGAACATGATGCCACGTGAAAGAAGCCAGACACAAAGGGCCACGTAGGATTCCGTTTGTATGGAATGTCCAGAAAAGGCCAATCCCTAGAGTCAGAAAGTAGATCCGCGGTTGCCGGGGCCTGAGGGCAGGGGGCTGGGAGGTGAGTGCTTTTGTGCACGGGGTGATGAAAATCTTCTGGAACTAGGCAGAAAGGCTTGCATGCCATGGTGTTCGTACTGAATAGCACTGCACTGTGCACTTTTCAATGGTCTGTGTTATGTAAAGTTCACCTCAATAAAAAACAGGGATGGACTAGAGCAATGAAGAAAACAGATCAGCTCAGAGGCTGCCGTGCTGGGAAGACTGAGGACCTAGGGCGCCCAGTGTCCAGGGCGAAGGGCCGTGTGCTGCAGATGACGGCCCCGAGCAAGCGGATGGAGATAAAGAGGGCCACCTTAGACGGGCAGAGAGGCCACTAGGGGAGACATCCCTGCAGGTCTGCCAGTGTTTGGGGTGACCATCGGGAAATTGAAAGGAGCCTTCTGAACTACATTTCTTAAGTTAGATTCAAGAGGAGCCAACCTGCCAGGTCAACCCCAGGCTGCTGGGTTCAAATCCAGTCTCTGCCACCAACTCGTTCTTCGGGGAGAGCCTTCCCCCTGTGCCTCAGGTCTCCCAAGGACAATGACAGGATGTGTGGCCACAGGGTTGTGGGAAGAATTCAGCTAGTATTTGGCCGTGGCTGAGAGCCATGACCCGCACGCAGCAAGACTGGTTACTACGCTTTTGTCTCTTAGGACGGCTGCCTATAAACAGGCTGGAAGAGGACCGTGTTTTGCACGCCATCGCCACCGCCCAGCCGGGCCTGCCTCTTCCCCAGTGGCAGTAGAAGCCCGCTCTGGGTCCCAGAGCATGACAGGGCGGTGAGATCGCTTACCCACTCACTACTGCCCAGGGACTCGAGCCGCCGCTAGATTGTAGGAAAGGCAGTGCCCAGTCCCCCAGGCTGGAGGCGGGATGCTCAGAGAATTCCCAGCCTGGGAATCTTACCGTAAGGGGAGATATATTTTTATCCAGCCGGATATACTTATCAGCTAGGGCCAGGAAAGGGGAAACTGACTAACAATTCCAGCCCAGCCAGATTCTCCAGATTCTAGAGCTGCCTCGGGGGCTGTGTTTCCCCACTGCAGTGGTGAGGCAGGGAGGCAGAGAGGGAGGAGAAACAGAAGAAATCACCTGTGGGGAGGGGGGGTCAGCTCTTTAGCTGCCTTCCCCTGCACCCCTTAAACTGCCCAGAGCCTTGCAAGCCAGCATCCATGGAACACCTGCCATCCCATGCGGGATCCTTTGCAGCTGCTTATTTTCACAACATTCTTTTTTTTTTTTTCTAAGATTTTATTTATTTATTTGACAGAGAAATCACAAGTAGCCAGAGAGGCAGGCAGAGGGAGAGGAGGAAGCAGGCTCCCTGCCAAACAGAGAGCCCGATGCGGGCCTCGATCCCAGGAGCCTGAGGTCAGGACCTGAGCCGAAGGCAGAAGCTTTAACCCACTGAGCCACCCAGGCGCCCACAACATTCTTAAAGATCACGACCCTCTGTTCACAGATGAGGTAATGAGGTATTTGCGTCCTTTGGTCCAAGTCACATGGCTGGTCTCAGAGCTGGGACTTAAACCCAGGTCTCTTGATACCTAGGCCTGTCCTTTTGCCTTTGTGCCATTTCTTTTTGTCATTAGATACAGTACATCAGGACTGGCACTAAGGAAATGCCCCTTCCAGGGGTCCCCACAGCCCGGGGCCCCAAGACGCGGCCAGAAGAGCCAGCTGTGCTTGGGGACCTCCCTTTGCGGAGACGCCTTAGCCCCTGTGGTGGTTGGGAAGATGCCCGCCTCATCCCACGTGTGTTCATGTCCTGGGCCCCAGAGCAGTGAGCCTGTAAGCTGATGTGGCCAAAGGGACTTCGCAGATGGGATTCAGTGAAGGGTTTGAGATGGGGAGACGATTCTGGAAGATACAGGCGGGCCCCATCATCACGAGGGTTCTTCTAACAGGGAGGCTAGAGGGGCAAACGGAAGATGTTAGAACAGAAGCGGCTGAGGTTGGGGTGACACGGGGCCACGGGCCACAGAGCACGAGCAGCCTCCAGGAGCCGGAAGAGACCACGGGACGGGTTGTCCCCAGCAGCCTCCTGAAGGAAGACCGCCCTGCCCCAGCCTGACTGCAGCCCACTGAGACCCTTGTCTCAGCCCTCCGGCCTCCAGAGCTTCGAGAGAACAACAGCCCGGAGCTTGCAGCCGTGAGTTATAGCGCCGTGGGAAACTCACGCTGCCCCACCGTCTAGAAATTAGAATTGTATTAGTCTCAAGGGGCCTAGGGAGAGGACCCAGGGGCCCCTAAGGTGCCGCCAGAGCTGGGATCCATCCACCTTCGGATTCCGTGGGAAGGCTTCACCTGCTTCCATCACTGCCCAGATGTGGCTAAGACTCTCAAGAGCCCGAGCTCACGGTCCCTGGATCTGAGCCCTGTGGACTTTGCTCAACCTGAGTAGCTGGAGGCCCCTCCTTACCTACGTTTCCTTCAGACAGCTTCAAGGACCAGGAATCTCGACTTACAGCCCTCCTGTCTTCATCATTGATCTCTGCCAATCCTGCTCAGTTGAAAAACCCAATTGAAACTCAATTGAAAAACCTCACTCAAACCCTAGCCCCCTCCCTTTGTAATCTGCTTCCGCCATCTTTGGAAATCCCACCATGCTACTCCCCCGCTTAAAAACCCGTTGCTGCTGTCCCACACCTGGAGAAGAAATACAGTTCCACACTGTAGTCTGGAAACCCCTGCAAGATATGCCTTACCACTGCTCCAGCCCTATTTTATGCCACTTGATACCTCCCCTTACCACAGGCTCCCTCTGTGACCACAGGGCATTGGCACATGCTGTGCCTCTTCACTCATCAGTCATCCTGGCTCCTCATCCTTCACGGTGTACAACGATGGCTCTGCCTTACAGAGAGCTTCGCTGCTCCTCTCCCTTCAACTCTGTATCAGAAGGCCCGAAAATGCCAAAAGGCCTAAGAGGTTCCCAAGTGAAGCAGAGGTATAGAGAATCAACTGCTGATTCTCTACAAACATATAGATAATATCCAATCATTGGCTCTTCTCAGTTCGTCTCTCAGGCAGGGGAGAGGTTTCACTTTCCTCCTCAGCCCTTTTGTCAGAGCAGCAAAGCTGAAGAGTCCTAAGTGGGAACACATGCTCGGTCCCAGGGTTAGACATCACTAGGGAGAGGCAAGAACAGTGGCCAGCAGAGGGGGGCCCCCCACCGAGGGGAGGCAACGGCCTCTCAGCCAGCGCCCCACTGCTGTGCAGACATAGGGGCCCAGCGTTGCCAGACCTTCTGACATTTCCAAAGAAGCTGGAAAACCTGGAGTTTTACGTAAAAGGCTCTGGTCTCTGCATTTAAAGTCAATTCAAGGGACGCCTGGGTGGCTCAGTTGTTGAGCGACTGCCTTCGGCTCAAGTCATGATCCCGAGACCTGGGATCAAGTCCCACTTCGGGCTCCCTGCTCGTCGGAGAGCCTGCTTCTCCCTCTCTCACTCCCCCTGCTCGTGTTCCCTCTCTCGCTGTGTTTCTCGCTGTCAAATAAATTTTAAAAAAAATAAAATAAAAAAAATAAAGTCAATTCAATTTTTCAAAGAATGGTAACACTGTTCAGACCAAGTGACTGTGTCTGTGGGCCTGATTACTGACTTCTGCCCTATTTCATCACCTGGTGTATGTCTTTCCACACTGGGGATACATGGAAAAAATATGGCCTTGCTATTTTGCAGCTTCTGCCCCCCAAAACTGGGAGTTCCTGGTGCCATCCCTTGAACCTGGGCCAGCCTTGTGACTCACTGCCCAACAGGGCGTGGCCAAAGTGACCCTGAGCTGGTTCCAGAGCCCGGCCTGGAATGGCCACAGAGACCCTCCAGCCACTGTCAGGAAGCCCTCAGGCGAGGCTCTCAGATAAGTAGGCCCTGTGGAGAGAGGGGAGGCATGGTGAGGCCCTCTGAAGCCCCCCAGCCCCAGTCCAGCCACAAGAACCTCCCACCAAGCGCAGGCCGAGCTGCAGCTCTGTGAGGAAACCAGGGGTGCTTCTGTGGGGTCACGTGTTTGGGGGTGTCTCTGACGCAGCAACAGAGAACTAGTACTTGGTCCTCATCACAGGCTCAGTCCCTTCGCCTCCTTTGTGTGTCTCTTCCTGTGCACCCCACTCCACACCCACGCCCTGGATGTGGGCTCTGCCGACTTCGTCTCTCCTGCCCCTGTTGGGTTCCCAGGGCCCCGCGTCATACCCAGTGCGCGTGCAGTCAGTATTTGTTCAAAGAAGGACTGTTTAGTTCAACAAACATAGGTCACGCCAGCCACTTGTCACAAGACACCACATTGCAGATGAGAGGCGACCCAGGCCCTCCAGAGCAACTCATAGCTTCCTAGGCTCGTGGATCATCTTCCTTTCTTTTCTTTTCTCTCATATTTACAGTTATATATATATATATATATATATATTTTTTTTTTTTTAAAGATTTTATTTATTTGACAGAGAGAAACACAGCCAGAGAGGGAACACAAGCAGAGGGAGTGAGAGAGGGAGAAGCAGGCTTCCTGCTGAGCAGGGAGCCCGACGTGGGGCTCGATCCTGGGTCTCCAGGATCATGACCTGAGCCGAAGGCAGTCGCTTAACCAACTGAGCCACCCAGGCGCCCCTACAGTTATATATTTTTAAGTAAGCTCTGCGCCCAACATGGGGCTTGAATTCACAAACCTCAGATGAAGAGTCACATGCTGTACCCACTGAGCCCTCTAGGGGCCCCCCTAAATTATCTCTGTAAAATAATACAATGGGAGGCATCAGGCTGGCTTAGTCAGTTAAGCTCAGCGCAGGCCGTGATCTCAGGGTCCCAGAGACTGAGCCCCAAACCGGCTCTGGGCGAGCTAGAGCCTGCTGCAGAGCCTCTCCTTCCCTCTCCCTCCATCCTTCCCCGTGGCTCCCCCTGCACCTCTCATGCTCTCTCCCCCTAAATAATAATAATTAGGGAGGTCCCTCAGGCAACCCCTTCCAGCGTGAGTGCGAGCACAGTAGAAGACCTAAAACTTCACACCCCGAGGATCTGGGCTCGGATTCTGGAGCACCCTCCTCTCTCAAGTTTTGTCTTTAAATGCAAACAGAGGCTAATAGCCCTTGAAAGGCTGCCTGGAGCCTTGGCCGAAATGCATGGGGCACCAGTGCGGTGCGTCTTGCCCTCTGCCTGCCCGTGGAGGGTCGCGGGACGGTCGCTTCATGTCTTCTGAGGCAATTCTTGCGCCTTAGATGGCAGGGAATGGGCCTGGCTCTCGCACCAACCGCGGTTTCTGTCAGTCTCCAGCCCCTCCCTCAGGGCTTTAGGCCTCCAGCCTCTGCCAAGCCGCCCCTCCTCAGTGACCGGGCCACAGCCCCCCTCCAGAAGGGCCCTTCCGCCGCCTCCTGGACCACCCCTGTCTCCACAGCCAGCGTGATCGCTGAACTGTAGCCACCCCTTAATGTGTACTCTCTTCCGTCGTTTATCCTCACGAAAACCTGTGAGGTATTTTCAGATGAGAAAACAAAGACTCAGAGAGTTGAAGTCATCTGAACAATGGCATAAGGAGCCAGCATGTGTCATCCTTTGTGGGAGAGGGATTTGAGTGCTGTGGAAGGGGTGGGCCCAGACCAGAGCCCCGGGCCAGAGCTCGGAGGCCTCCATCTGCCCCCACGTCCTCACCGGACCTGAATTTCTCCGCCCCAGCACAGCCCAGGGAAGCCAAGGGCCAGCAGCTTGTGACTTAGAAGGAAGCAGGGTGGGTCCCTTCTCTGGAATTCTCAGGAACTTGGCTCAGTCCCGGGCGGATCTCCCACAGCCCTTGGCAGAGGCGGCGCTGGATGATTTCATGTTTGCATTAGACACTCGCAGGATGGGACAAAGCTCGTCTTCATATTTCAGGCTGATGACCTCGGTGTGAGTGGGTGACCTGCCTCCTACCTGATGGGAGGTGGGATCCAAACTCACCGGCGTCTTGATGCTGAATAAAGACTGACTTAGACCCACAGGGCGTCTGAGCAGCCCTCCAGGACTTCCTGACACCTGCTTGGTGCGCCCACTCTCCCTGGTGCCCGGGACACCACCCCTGCTGCGGAAGCTCCTGCCAGTACTCTCGCTTCTGCTTGAGCACTGGAGTGGCCTGGGGAGCTCTGCCCCCTGCCCTCGGGCTCCGCGTGAGACCAGTTAAATCAGAACCTCTGGCGTGGGACTCGCACTTGGGTGTTTTTCTGAAGCTCCCACGTTGATCTGCAATCAGGGCTGAGAGCTACGAAGCCAGTGAATAAACGCCCACATATTGGGCATTTCTCTGGTACCAGGCTCTAAGAATTTCATATTTGCAAATATGAATTCATTTACTCTTCACATGACCCCTTGCAGGGAGGTATTATTACTGTTATCCCTATTTTACAGATGGGGAAACCGAGGCACAGAGTGGTGATGTCATTTACCCAGTTCCTGGGGAATGGCAGGCCCAGGGTTAAGTCCCAAAGAAGCTGATCACTGAGCCTGTGTGCTTAAACACCACACACTGATGCCACATGGGCTAGGACAGGCCCACTAAACACGGACTAGAAGATCTGGAAGTCAGAGTGGGCCACAGGCTAAATACAAATGTCCTTTTAATGGGAAAAGCATGGATGTTTTTGGAACAGGAAAAGGTATGAGTTCAAATTCTTCACCCTGTCACTTCCCAGCTGCATGACCCTGGGCAAGGAGATTAGCATGTTCATGCCTCAGTCTCCCCATGGGTGAATGAATGCCCACCTCATGCAGAGCTGGTGAGATGGCAAATGGAAAACACTCAACAAAGAGCCTGGCAAATAGGATGGAGGGTGTTCAGTAAGGAATGATTGTGCATCTTCTTCCCAGACCTCCCCATGTCCACCTTGGGTGCGTTCCCAGAGAGAAAACCTGAAGGGGCCCTTCTGGACCTCCTGGGTCTTCATGAAGCACTGCCTGCCTGGGACTCACCCCACAGAGCTTGGAAAGCATCATGTGAGAAGAGGCTGTCCTTCCCCAGCCAAGAAAGGACCTTTATTTACTCAACATTGCCGATCACGGAGACGGATGGGCCCAATGCCTTCTTCACGTTCATGCAGTCCTGTCAATCTTGGGGGTGACGGGTTCCAGGATTCCTGGAGGGCCCTGACCAACTCGGCAGTGTTGAGGGCCCTGCAGGGACTCGGGGTGCACAGGTACCATGTCCCATGTCTTTTGCACCAACCATGCCTCAGTTGCTTCTCGAAGAAGGATCTATCAGACAGAACTGCTCCAGGGGATGCGGAAGGCGGGCAGCTTCACCAGCCCAGGAACCCACCACCTCTGGGGTGAATGAGGGATCCTCAGCATCCTGGGGGGGCCAGTGCTCTGCCTGCAGCGGGGGGGGGCAGCCAGACAAAGGAGAGAGCACTGACCTTGGGGTCTAGCCTGAAGTTTGACAGGGATCTGCATGTGCGGAGCTGTGTGACTTTGGATGTGGCCCTTGGTCTTGGGGAACCTCAGCTTTCTTATCTGGAAAATGGGCTTGATAACAGAAACAAGGATTGGGCTTGGTAATGAAGCATGGTGCACATCGCGGCTCCTCAGTCAGTGAAAGCTATTAGCCCTAGTAGTTCTGGCCATTCAAAAATTATCAAGTAGGGGCGCCTGGGTGGCTCAGTTGGTTAAGCGACTGCCTTTGCTCAGGTCATGATCCCGGAGACCCGGGATTGAGCCCCACATCCGGCTCCCTGCTTGGTGGGAAGCCTGCTTCTCCCTCTCTCACTCCCCCTGCTTGTGTTCCCTCTCTAGCTGTGTTTCTCTCTGTCCAATAAATAAATAAAATCTTCAAAAAAAATTATCAAGTAAACATCCCATAACTAGGAGGAGTAGTTCTAGTCATTAAAATAGCTTTTTTGCAATGATTATGATGGGCTTCTATGAATTCAATAGCCTCTAAACAATATCCAATATCTAACAAATAATATCAAATAAAATTTCCATAAGTAAGAGTAGTAATTCTGCCCATTCAAGTAATATCCAGTAAATCAGTTGGAGTAACAGTTATATCCATTAAAATAATTTTAATACTTGGGATGCCTGGGTGGCTCAGTCGGTTAAACATCTGCCTTCAGCTCAGGTCATGATCCCGGGGTCCTGGGATCGAATCCCACTTCTCCCTCTGCCTGCAGCTTCTCCTGCTTAGGCTCTCTCTCTGACAAACAAACAAACAAATAAATAAATAAATAAACAAACAAACAAAATCTTTAAGAATAAAATAAATAATAATTCAAGTACTCTTATTATCGTGGGCTACTGTGACTCCACTATCCAGTAAATAATATTCAATAAAATAGGTAGTAGAGCAGTTATATGCGTCAAAACAATTGTAATCCTATAATCACCATGGGCTACTGTGAATCGTAAGAGAATTCATAAGAGACGGAGTGTGAGAGGGACCGAGTGGGGGTCCTGGCAGGGCGGACCCTTACTGATGGGAGGCACAGGCACTGACGGGGAAACCATAGCTATGCTCATCTGCCCCGTGCCTTCTTTCTCATCGCTGGGGGACCCGCCACCTTCTCCCTAGGACTGCCTCCCCCTACCCACCCGAGGGAAAAGGAGACCCTCTTCCCAGCCAGCCCTGTGCCCTCTGTGCCCCAAAGACCTCAAGTTCCAATTCCAAAGGCGGGTCCCTGCGGCACCCGGCAAATACTGGAAACTTCCAGCAGAGGGCGCCCCAAACCCACAGGGCGGAGGGCTCCAGTCCTGGCGGGGAGGCTCAGTGTCCGGACAGGGCTGGTGTCCGGGGGAGGAGTCAGGTCGCTGGTTCCATCCTCTTCCCTCCCATCCGGGTTTCCGCAGGGTTATCTCCGGACTCTGGACAGGGCTGGGTGATTCCTGCGGGTGATGCTGGAGGCTGGAAATTTGGGGCATCCTGCATGCCACGGGGCCCTAATCAGGGCTACCCCAACCGCGGGAGGTTGCAGGAAGGTCTGGTCCACCCCCTGCTTGGGGCAGTTGTGTCCATTCAGGTCTGTGGCTGTGCCCACGCCCTTCCACTGCTTCTTTGAGAACAGTCTTCTCTGGGAGGCGACTCTGCAAGGTTGCTTTCCTGCATTTGCAGCCGCAGCACGTTTGAATTTGGGGCTCCAGGCTCCACAGAAGAAACTCAGTTCTTTGTTGCTGAGTGTGGTCAGGCAGACCCTGGGCAGTCGGTGCTCCCGGGCATTCCTCCTTAGCACAAATCCAATCTTGGGACCTGTCAGCGAGGCCTGTGGGAGAGCTCTAGAATCTCCCGGAGGCAGGGACATTGTGACCGTTGTGGTCACCCTGGTGCCCACAGCAAGGGCTTAAGTCCTCTGAGTCCTCATTTCCTTGTCTGTATACGGGGTGACCCAACGGACCTGCCTTTGCTGGAGGATCGCGTGGGCGGTGCCTACACGGGGCTGCAGAAGGCATGACCACTCTCCCAGCTGCCCGTTTCTTAATCCAGACCCGCCGGACTCCCGGGACAAGACAGGCCGCCTCTGTCCCCACC
>PITA01000149.1:109377-176307 GCA_004023965.1 Spilogale gracilis | reverse complement strand
GCCAACTGCTTCCCGGTCAAATTTGGGATTAAGTTGCAGCTCCCTGACGGACTTGCAAGCCCTTTGGTCATCTGGTCAATGGCTGGCTCTCCAGCCTCCTCCCTCTAAGTGATGGGGTGCAACCAGTCGGGGGCCCAGGCAGGTTGGAAGTGTGACACCCCTCTTGATAATTTTTAGATATGTGCACTTTTCTCCCCGAGGAAACGACATTTTTTGTTAATAGAAAAGACATCTGTCCCTCTCTCTCTTTTGGTGAACACAAGCGCATGCACTCAGTCCAAGTAACCTGACAAGTGACTGAAGTGTCTTTGATGTGGCCTCTCCTGCCCTCATTCAGTGGCTAACGTTAGTCACAGTCCTGACAGACCCTATGTTAGATGGATCCTGTTTCAAAGTCTTATCCGCCCTAAAGAGCCTCTACCTTTCTGACTGAGTCGGGGTGGCCACACACAGTCAGCCGGTCTCAGCTCTGTCCTCACACAAGATTCACACATAAGAACACAGATGGGTCAACATCAGGCAAAGGTGCCTTTCCGTTTCCACCTAAGGGCATTGTTTTGGAGGGGGCAGTGTGACACTCAGATCCCCCTCTCCTAGTGACGGCCACATCATTGATTCATTCCCAAGGTCCACGTGCTTCTTCATGGGGACCCTGAAGTCTGCTGCTTGGTCCTTTCAGCCCTGGCTCACTGTCGCGAGACCACTTCCCCAGCTCCTAACTCAGGGGCTTGAAAACATTCAGACCTACTGCTTCTGTTATAAAACAAGTATTTTGTAACTTTCTATCCTGCACTTGAATTCACAGGTATAGAATTCACCTGTATGTGTGATTTCCAAACCAGCAATAGAATGCCCTGATTATAATATAAAGGAGAAGGATTAAAAGGGAGATAATGTGCCATAAAATCATATGGGGGTGGGGGGATGCTGAACCTCCTCAAAGATAGAAGGAATCAGAAGCCCACCCCGTTCCAGGATGCCCGGGAAGGCAACGGCCACAGAGCAGATGGTCGCAGGTGTGCCTGAGGCTGAGGCCATGGTGACGTGATTTTCAGAAATGGTGGCCAGCTCCTGGTTGATGTCCAAAGGAAACCAAGAATAGTCTTCCCTTCATTGACATGGTGGTTGCGCTCCTAGAAAATTCAGTGACTGTGATAACTGGGCAGGGAAGGGAAATTTGTATTTATATGTAAAATGAAATTAGATTCTAGGATGCCTGGGTGACTCAGTGGGTTAGAGCCTCTGCCTTCGGCCCAGGTCAGAATCTCAGGGTCCTGGGATCGAGGCCCGCATTGGGCTCTCTGCTCTGCAGGGAGCCTGCTTCCTCTTCTCTCTGCCTGCCTCTCTGCCTACTTGTGATCTCTCTGTCATATAAATAAATAAAATCTTAAAAAGAAAAAAAAAAAAGAAATGAGATTCTAGACACAGATAAGGCCAGGCAGGGTTTTGCCTCCGTGAAGGCGGGTAAGCCGTTGTGGCTCCCACACACCTGCTATCAGAACGAATTTCCAACTCTGGGCAGTTCTGCCCCCAGGAAAACAACTGCTGGTGGGTCAGGCCGCCCCACCCCCCACCCCGGCAGGTCTGGTCGTGCTGCCCCTCCCCCGCCTGTGTCATTCCTCCAGGGAGAGCCCCCTGACCCTGCCAGGCTCGGCCCCACAGCCCCCCACACCACACTGGACCCCCTGCCCCCAGGAAGCCCAGAGCTGTTGCCCGTCACCTTTGAAGCCCAGGTCAGCCTCTGCGCCTGGCGTCCAGGAGGCTCTCAGTAGATACTTGTGCAAAACATGATCCTAGTAGTGGCTTCCACCTCTGCGTGGTGCTCACTCGAACCTAACAGCCCAGGGAGCATTCTGCTTCCTGTTTCAGAGGAGGAGACTAAGGTACAAAGCGGTCAGGTGACAGACCCGAGGTGTGCCAGGGCACTAGGATGCCGATCAGGAATTGTAGTTCCTCTAGAGAGGCATCTTCCCTTCATCCTCCTTTGCTGCCTTGCTCAACGCGCCCCCTGGCTCTCCAGCACAGACACCAGGACGGGCCCCTGCCGGCACCCCTGGATGACCTTACCCTTCTGGGGTGTGGGGTGTCTGTCCATGCCCCACGCACGCTCCCTGCTCCTGAACACAGCTATGCCCCTTCCTGCCTCTCCGTCCCGCCATCTCCAGTTCAGCCCCCCTGCACGGCCCACCTGCCGAGCTGTGGCACCCCCACCCCAATCCACACCCCAGCTCCGGCCCTGGCTCTGCGTTCCAGTCCTCCCTGACAGCGGTGCCTGGAAGGTGGGGCCCATGCCTTACTCACTCCCGACCCCTTCCTCTGGGCCCCGGGCACAGGGCCAGGTTGGTAGCCCATCGCTGACCACTGCTCTCTGGTGGATGCTCCCTGCTGGCCGGGCTCCTTGTTAGCTGAGAAACTACAAACCCAAGCCAGGGAGCAGACGAGCGGGCCGCAGCATCTTCAGTGGTCCCCGAAGTTGCTGAGAAGGCTGCTGTCACCCAGCTGGACTGGGAGGCAGGCAAGGCTCAGGGTCTCCCACCAGCATGGAGCCCTGGGGTCACACAGCAAGCCGCCCTGGGCATCTTTCTTGCTGGGTGACTCCATAGCTATGGTGACAAGTGTCTGAGGCTTTAGCCTCTCTGTGCCTCAGCGTCCTCGTCTATAAACTGAGGGTTTGGGAGCAAATGGTCACCAAGGTCTCTTGTGCCTTTTATATTTTAGGTTCCATCCCACAAACCCAACAGGAATTTTTTGAGCACCTATTATGTACCTGGAGAGTGAGATGCATTCCAGAACAAAGTTAAAGGGCCCATCCCACCTAAACTCAAGCCATCCCCATTCCCTCTCTGCCATCCCCACTTTATTTTCCTCCTTAGCTTTTTTAATAGCACCTAAAAGACTTGAGATTTCGTGTATGTGCCTCCTTTGCCATGCGTCCCTGTCCACAGCGCTGAGGGCGGAGCTCGGCACGTAGTAGGCACTCAGTACACACGTGGTGAATGAGGGGATGAACATACATGAACTGTTTTCTGGAGCAAATGACCCGAACGAGCTCTACTAGAGTATGAATTTGTAAGGACACCAACAGTGAAACCATCTTTTATTTTATTTTAATTTATCTAAATGCAATTTAGTTAACATAGGCTGTATTGTAAGTTTCAGGGGTAGGATTCAGTGATTCGGTCGGTTACATGCAACACCCAGTGCTCATTCTCAATGAGCCTCCTTAATGCCCATCACCCAGTTACCCTGTCCTCCCCCCAACCTCCCAAAAACCATCTTTAGGAGTGGGTTGTGATTCACACAATATCCCTGCTAACCTCAAACCTGCAAGAGGTTGTACCAGGTTAGCACTGCCTTCCAGAGGAGGAAAGCGGCTCCTAGACCATAAGGGACCGGCCCCAGCACCCCTGCGTCTCCAGGATTACGGGCACGTGCCTCAGCTGCCATCAGCCCACCCCCCCCAGACACAGGGAGCAGCTCCCTGGATGTTCTGGATCTTTTTTTCCCCTGCTCTTTGCCTTTACACACGCAGTTCTCTTTGCCTGAGAAAATCCTTCCCCAGCCCCCGCCTCCCTGCCCAGACACAGCGCTCCCCTTCCTTCCACATCCCATAGAATGAGCACCTCAGTTGTGACCTCCTCGCAGCATCCCGTTTCGGCACAGCATCCGTGTAAATGACCAAGTGGGCACCGGCTCTCCACCCACCAAGCTGGGGTTCCTAGAGGGCGGGCCTGTGCCCAGTGTCAAACTGGCTCAGCCCTCAGACGTTCTGCCTCCCAGGTGGATGGGAGACTGAAAGCAAATCATGTCAAGGCCAGGCGCCCTTGGCAGACATGGACCATGTAGGTCCCTGACAGGCAGGTGGGCGGGCGGACTGGCCATCCACCAGCGCCTGGTGAATGACCTGATGGGGGAAGGCGTGAATACCACTGCCAGCTTCCTGGGATTCCCGCTGTACCGACTTTTTGTGCTGAATACAAAACTTTTTTTTTTTGGCCACTCCACATGAAACCATTCTAAAATGAAATGTCTTGCTCTTTTTAGGGATCCCCTGGCCCGTCATTACATTTCAACCTTTACTGCTTATTTTTTTTTAAATAGGGTGTAACTTCTATCCCATAAAATGAACAAATCTTAAGTGTACAGATCCATGACTTTTTACACGTGTTTACGATGAGAAACTGCCTCTGAGATCAAGACCCAGAGCTTGACCCCAAGCCCCCATCTCCTCCCCAGCCAGCACCTCCCAGCTCACCCCCATTCTGACCCGCCAGCAGGTCATTCACGAGGCAGGCCAGCCTGTTTGCCAGAATGGCCTTAAGCTGGCGGGCGTGACACAACAGAAACTTATTCTCGTACGGTTCTGGAGGCAAGAGTCTGAAGCCTACTTGTGGACAGGGCCCGGCTCCCTCTAAGGCTCTAGGGGAGGCTCCATCCTCGTCTCTTCCAGCTTTGTGGGGCTCCAGGTATCCCTTGGCTTGTGACAGCATCCCTTCCATCTCTGCCCCTGTCCTCCCCTCCCCTCTGCATGTCTCCTCGGTGTGCCTTTTGTAAGGACACTCATTATTGGATTTAGGGCCAACCCAGGTAATCCAGGATGACCTCATCTGCAGAGTCTTAACTTAATTACATCTGCAGAGACTCATTTTCCAAATAAGGTCATGGTCACAGGTTCTGGGGATGAGGACGTGAGCATATCCTTTTGGATTCAGTATTTAACTCCCTATAAGTACCAAATGCACAGAGTAGAGGTGACTGCCTCCCCAACTTTGTCTTGCACAGGGTTCTAGTGTGTCCTTCCAGAGCCAGTCTCTGCCTGCAAGGAAATATAGGTGTGTGTGTGTGTGTGTGTGTGTGTGTGACATTTTTTCACACCCAGCATTCTCTTCACCCTCTGGACTTGGCCTTTCTTTTTTTTTTTTTTTTTTTTAAAGATTTTATTTATTTGACAGAGAGAAACACAGCCAGAGAGGGAACACAAGCAGGGGGAGTGAGAGAGGGAGAAGCAGGCTTCCCGCCGAGCAGGGAGCCCGATGTGGGACTCGATCCTGGGTCTCCGGGATCATGACCTGAGCCGAAGGCAGTCGCCCAACCAACTGAGCCATCCAGGCGTTCCTGGACTTGGCCTTTCTTAACGCATCTTAGAATCCCATAGCCACACGGCCGCCTTATTTATTTATTTATTTTTAACAGCTATGTATGGACGTACCCATTTTACTGACATGTTCCCCTCTTGATGAATATTCAGGTTGCTTGCAGTCATTGGCTATTTCCACCAGTGCCACCCAGACCATCGTGGCAAGTGATGTCTTTGACAACATGCACCTGCCGGGAATTCCGAGCTTCCCCTTCTTGATTTGTCAAAGACAATAAAAGGAGATTAAAAACAATCTTTAATTAAAAAAAAAAAAAGTCTTCACTGAGGCGCCTGGGTGGCGCAGTCAGTTAAGTGTCTGACTCTTGGTTTTGACTCAGGTTGTGATCTCAGGGTCGTGAGATTGAGTCCCGCCTCAGGTTCCGAGCTCAGCAGGGGAATCTTTGGAAATTTTCTCTCTGCTTCTTCCCCCACACATGCTCTCTTTCCCCAATAAATAAATAAATTTAAAAAAAAATCTTGCTTTATTCCCCACCCCGTACACACACACACACACACACACACACCACTTTGCACATTCCTTTCCAGCCTGGGCCTCCGTTGGAAGCATTTTGCAAAGTTCCAGGCACAAGACACTTGAGATTTTTATTCTGTTCCATAAGCTACTACTTCACATCCTAGGAGTTTTCCGTGTTGCTACATACTCATTGGTTATATTTTTGTGGCTGTGTGACAATGTCCCTGCCCAGACGAGTCATGATGTACGAAGCCATTGCCCTCCCTGGACTTTTCAGGTTTATTTTCTCTTCCAGATAATTCTGCCGAGAACATTTTCTTTCCAAGAGCTTTTTAATTTTTTTAAAAAAGGGATAATTTCCTTAGAATAGTTTTCCAAGCATAATATTATTCAGTCAAAGGGTATGAACAATTTCACAGTTTTAACTGCAGAAAGCTGCCAAATTGCTTTCCCAGGGAGACTGTCAGCCTGGTCCTGACGCAGGTGGTAGTCAGGCCTGCCTACCTCCCGGGCCCTGACCCAGCCCTGAGGACTAACTACTCCCATCTAAAAGAACGCATGATCTGGGGGCTTTTGATTTCGCTGTCTTCCCACCCCTCTGCCGGGCCCGCCCACGGCCCAGCTTCCAACCTTGGATCAGCTATTTGGTCTCAGTCTGGTCACTTCCCCCCTCTGATCCCGTTTCCTCATCTGGAAGTGGTTGGGTGACCGTGATCCCTGTTTCCCTGGGATGCGGGACTTCTTGTGCTATAGTGGAGCTTGTCCCAGGCAGATGGGGGACACATCAGGGAGCCTGGTAAAAGTTAGAGGAGACCCGTGCCCTGAGACAGGCTGTGAGTAGGAAACCCCCGGATGGGAAGCTGGGCTGGACTCTGCCCCTCTCCTGATCCAAGGCGGCTAGAGGAGCCTCACCCTCCCTGCCAGCACCCCGATAGTCACCCCCGGAGTCCTCCACCGCAGGCTCCCTGGTCCCCAAGAGGCGCTCACTAAGTGGGCACACAGTGAATTCGTGGGCGATTCGGAGCCTGCTCTCAGACTGCAGCCGGCGGGGCTGGGGGTGAGGGTGGGATTCTGGCCACTCCTGAGAGTCAACATTTTCCATAAATTTCTTTACTCTTTGCATCGCCTCCTGGGCCCTCATAAGTTGACAGGCTCTGGGATTTGCATGCCTTTGTTGCTGGGAACTGCGTTCGTTTTGTCTTGCCAGCAGCTTCTGTCTCGGCTTGTTTTTGTTCTTTTCTTTCCTGTTGCTGTGATGTGAAAGGTGTACCTGGATTTTTCTGTTTCTTTATGAAAAAAAATAGGGGGAGAAAATTGCTATGTCGTGTTGCTCATTCTAGAGGCTGTGTGCGTGTGTGTGTGTGTGCCCGCGCACGCAGGCTCAAAAATACTGCTTTCTGAAAATCACCTTGTATACGGAGAAACCTTTGTGATGTCTGCTGGGAGAAGCGGTGACGTGTGCCCAGAGAAGGGTCAAGAATTAAGGAGCGCGTAGCCAGACTCTTGTGTACAGCTTTGCATGGGCCCCCCGCCCCGGTCCCTCACCTAGTGGGCCATGTTTGTTGAATGCGTCGACTGCTTACACTCTCAGCGCGTGTGCGGGGATGGGCAGACTGAAGCCAGGGAGCTGCTCTGGCGGATGCTGTATTGGTTTTCTAGGCTGAGCTGCTTATACAACAGAAATGTATTCTCCCACAGTGCTGGAGGCTCGAAGTCCAGAGTGAAGTTGTTGTCAGCGTGGGTTCCTGCTGAAGGCTAGGAGGGGACAACCTATCCAGGCCTTGCTCTCAGCCCCTGGTGGCCCCCGGGCATCCCTGGGCTTGCAAATGCCTCCCCCCGCCACCCCGAGTCTTCCCATGGCTTCCTTCCTGTGCATTTCTGTCTCTGGCCAAATGTTCCCCTTTCCGTAAGGATACCCAATGTGTTGGAGCAGAGCCCACTCATATGACCTCATTTTAACTTAATTACCTTTTGAGCGAACTCTCTCCAAAGAGAGTCACATTCAGAGGCCCTGGGGATTAGGGCTCCAGGGCATGAATCTGGGTGGGAGGGGGACACAGTTCCGCCCGCGCGACACCAGGTGACACCAGGTGGGCCCGGCTGCATCCACGCACGTTGGCCGACAGGACACAGGCCTTCCTGCTTCTCGGCCATCCTCGTGGCCACTTCACGGTGTTGGACCGTTCATTCTCTGCCAATCTCATGAAGGACCAATGGCACAACGACTGCCATTTGATCTGTAACCCCCCTTCTGATTTTTCATGAAATTGAACATCTTTTCGCAGGTTATTGCTTGTGCTTTGGTGAATCCCCTATTCATAACTTTGCCCGTTTTACGGTTAGATAGACCTAGGAGTTGTCTCTCATGTCGATTTCTGGAGTTCTTTGTAAATGCTGGGTCCTAGCCTGCACTGCAAGACTTTTCTGCTGGTCTTTAGCTTGTGTTTACACTTGTTTATCCTCGGACGTACAGGGGTTTTTAATTTTAACGTGATCAAATGCTTCAGTCTAGGTTTATCCTGTTTAAGAAATCCTTCCCTCCACCAAGGTCATAGAAATAATGTTTTATATTTTCTACTAAATCACTCAAAGTTTTGTTTCTCAAGTCCCAGCTGTGCTCGCCCCATCTCACACTCTAGTAGCCTGGGGTGGGGGGCTGAGGCCCACGTCCAGCTCCCCGACATCCACACCCGCTGCGTACCTGGGGATTTCCCTGACAAGGCGGGCACCCAGCACCGGGATCCCTGTGCCTGCCCCAAGGATGAGCCCAGCCTGAGCCTGAGCCGCGGCTGCCTCCTTCTGGAAGGGACTGCAGAGATGGGCGCCGTATTAGTCTCCTGCGTCTGCCCAGACAACTCACCACAAACACAGGGCCTTGAAGGAACAGACGTGTGTTCTCTCACAGTTCAGGCAGCCAGAAGGCTGATGCTGCTTCCTTCTGGAGCTCCGAGGGAGAACCTGTCCCAGGGCGCTCTCCTAGCTCCGGTGCCTGGCCTGAGAAGGCATCCCTCCCGTCTCTGCCTCTGTTTTTGCCTTCTGCTCTTTATGTGTCTGTTTCCCCTCCGCTTTTCTTCTGAGGACTGGCGTCAGGTTCCGGGCCCATTCTAATCCAGGATGATCTCATCTTGAGATCCGGAAGTTAATTTACCAAAACCCTTTCCCCAAATTAAGGTCACATTTACAGATTCTGGGTAGACACATCTTCGGGACACATTCAGTGCACTATAGGGACAATCAAAATGGGGAGAAGAGTTTCTTCTCACAGGGGTGGGAAAGGAGCAAGCCAACACCGATCTCCCTCACCAATGTACACTTCCCTCCCGCTCCCTTGTTCAGTGACTGGCACCCAGTTCGCCATTTTGTTCATTTCTTTCTCCCAACCCCAAATCCGGTGATGTGTTATCCCACCTTTGGAAATAAATCCTAAGGAACTGGCTCAACGGCATTAAAAAAAAACCCTCCCTTTGTCATTGCTTGTTAATAATCCTGAAAAATTGGAAACAGCCCCCAGGAGAGGAGGTAATTACTTAATTACTTCGATGATATTTGATCATGCAAACATACCGATAGACTGAGCAGTAGTTGCAGGAGAGAGGGAGAGCAGAGAAGAAGACTATGGTCCTTGCCCGCTCCAGAGTGAAGAGGGAAATTACCCTCAGGATGACCCAAAGGATCACCTAACATAAATTAAGAAGGGGGTGCAAAGGGAGATCCCAGTTGCCATTGGGCGCCCTAAGCTAGTGTGAGTCCCTACCGCTGAGTTGGAAGAGCGAGCTGCCTCGGGCGGAGCACACAGGGACAGGAGGGAGGGTGTGGGATGCACTCCACCTCACCGGGACCCACGACTGGCCGCCGAAATCACAAAAGCATGGCAACAGAGAAAGGCTCGTGAGTAGATGAAAAATACAGCTTAAAAATGGATTTGGAAGGGTGCCGCGAGAAAAAAAAATTGCCATATGATCCAGCAATCCTACCCCTGGACATCTACCAGACCAAAAACAAAACAAAACGGGCTTCAAAGAGATGTGTGCACACCTGTGTTCCTAGCAGCACTAGACACATGGTCAGAAGGTGGAAACAACCCACATGTCCACTGGGGTTGGGATATACATACAAGGGAATATTCTTCGTTTGCCCCAATTCTGACATATGTTACAACCGGATGAATCTTGACGACATCCTTCGAAGTGAAATAAGCTAGTCGGTAATGGACAAATACCCAGTGAGTCTCCTTCTACGAGGGACCGGAGGGGTCCGATGGTGGCTTCCGGGACTGGGGGATGGTGTGTGGGGTTCATGGCTCATGGGGACAGAGTTTCGGTGTGGGAAGGTGAGAAAGTTCTGGAGATGGATGGCAATGGTGGTCGTACAACGTTGTGAATGTACTTAACATTCCAGAGCTGTACACTTAAAAATGGGTAAGATGGCACATTTTAGGTTATGTGTATTTTACCACAATATTTCTTAGAAAAGAGTGTCTAGCTCATCGGTGGAGAGCCACCTGCCTCTGTGAATTACCATGGTCCATTTGGCAAATCTTGATTTCTTCGGTCAGATGAGGTGGTGAGGGAAGCAGACAAGACGGCTGCCCTCCTAGGGTTCCAGGTGAGAGGGGCAGATAGATGTTCCTCAAATCACACCCTCAAACACGGGCCTGAATTTCTTCTCAGTTATTAGCTCTGTGGCCTTGGCTGATCCACTTGTCGCTGAGTTGGTTTCCTTCTCTGTGAAAATGGGGACAGTACTATGCTCTGATAAAGATGCCGGGGGACCCACAAGTGTCCTCTGAATGGCCCAGATGAGAGGGCTTAGCTCCTTTTCCATAGTCTACAGCAGAAACACCTGCTTAAGGACAAGCTAACGTAATTTGCATCGCTCAAGGATGGAGTCACACAGCATATGCATATTTCAAGGTATGTAAAATCCTTTTATATGCAGAGAAGTTTCAGGTGGATATTCACCAGATTGTGGAGAACAGGAGATGGTATGCCAAGTAGGAAGTATTCTTTAATCCCTATTAAGGGATTTACTAGTGGGGTGATCTCAGGCAAGTAGCCTGACATCTCTACATCTCAGTGCAGTTTCCTTAACTGCAAAAGAAGAGTACCCTCCCTACAGAGTAGTTTGCTTTTTAAAAAAATTGTTTATTATGAACATTTTCAAACCCTCACAAAAGACGAAAGAATCATCCAATGGACCTCCGCTAACCAGCTTCCATGTAACTGCCAATCGTGTTTCCTTTGTACTTCTTCCTGCTGGCGATTTTAAAGTCAGGGTCTTTAAAAAAGAATCGCCACAATACCATGATCGTGCCTAAATTTTTTTTAGACAATTTCTTGAGATCATCTAATACCTAATCAGTGCTTAATTGTCTTTGCTTGTCCCATATATGGGTTTTTCATTGGATTTGCTCGAATCAGGATCTGCAAGGCCCACACATCACATTCGGCTGATACATCCTTACGCCCAGCGTTTTATTAGGACAGCGTTTCGCCATCTGGCAAAAGGGGTGCGATTTACCATCCGTTCCTCGGCATAAGGCCCCAGACGCAGGCCTGACCTGTGACTGGGCCTTCTCAGTGTCTCCCTACAGTGGAGAACACTTTTAAGTCTTTGTAAATCTAAATGCTATCCCCTCTTTCATGGTTTTTCCTTGCTGTTTATTTGCTGAAGAACCAGGTCATTTGTCCTATGGAATTTCTCACTGGAGGATTATATGAGCTAACACGTGTATTGCGTTTAGAATATAGTAGGTATTTAATTAATATACATTATGACTTGTCTTATTCCTTTACTTATTTATGTTTATTTTATTTTATTTTTTTAAAGATTGTATTTATTTATTTGACAGAGAGAAACACAGCCAGAGAGGGAACACAAGCAGGGGGAGTGAGAGAGGGAGAAGCAGGCTTCCTGCCGAGCAGGGAGTCCGATGTGGGACTCCATCCCGGGTCCCCGGGATCATGACCTGAGCTGAAGGCAGTCGCTTAACCAACTGAGCCACCCAGGCGCCCCATACTTATTTATGTTTAAAGATTTTATTTATTTATGTGAGAGAGAAAGAGTGTTAGGGGTCAGGGGCGGATGGAGAGGGTGAAGTAGATCCCGCGCTGAGCTCACAACCCTGAGATCGTGACCTGAGCTGAAATCAAGTATTGGATGGTCCACCGACTGAGCCACCCAGGTGCCCCTCATTTGCTTTTTATAAACTTACATATACCTGATTATTTGTCCAAGTGAAAATATATCATTTTTATAAAAGAAGGTTAAAAGTTCTATAAAGTCCCTGGACTTTAAGGACTTTTCACAGCTGCCCTGGTTTGTGGCCACACGGAAGGGTGTGCTCGCCTTGTTCGCCGGGCCGGCCCCATCTGCTAGACCCCCAGTAAGGACCCTGTGCGCAGTGGGAGGCATCAGAACAAGGGGCCGTAGGGGCAGGAACCAGAGGCAGAGGGGCTCAGTGGAAATGGGGAGCAGGAGCCAGGATCGGAGCCTTCCCTGGAGCTGAGAAATGTGACACCAGGAGTGGGGCCCAGAGGAAAGAAAGGGACGTGGGGAAAAGCTGTAGAAATCCCAGGAGAGGGTGAAGGCAAAGGCATACATCATTAGGGATAGAGAGGAACCGCATAGCCTGCTTTCAAGGGGCTGGGGCAGATGGAACAAAGAGGAAGGTGAGCTTCCCCCACTTGCAAAATAGGAGGGGTGGACAGAAGACCTCTGATGGTTTCTTTCAGCTCTGGCAAGGAGAACGTTCCATCTCGCTGACTGCTCCCTGGTGATGAAGGAGGGGATCGTGACCGCTAGGACATGGATGCATTGATGACTCCCCCGCCTCGTTAGCATTTTTCCTTACAAGGGACCAAACACCCAAGTACAGGCTCAAAACCGGGAGTCACCAAATCAAAGTACAAACTGAACACAGACTGCAGGGTACGTGGTCCCAGATTCCAGTCCCTTCCCTGCCACTTCCTGGGCCGTGATCTTAGGTTCCACAGTGGATTGGTGATGTCTGTCATGGCCGGAGAAATGGGCCATGGCCAGCTTTCTACCCTGAACCCACACCCAGGATTCTGAAATGCAGCAAAACTTCAGGGCTGATTTGGCAGCTAACCTCTAGGTAAAATCTGCTTAAGATTTTCAGCCAAACCAAAAAAGAAAGTAAATATCAAAATAACCCACTTGCCTGAACGACTGGTCCAGGACCCAGGCGCCTGTCAGCTACCAGCATTGTAAATCCATGTGGTCAGGGTCACACTGGCTGGCTGTGATTCACGGGTCATTTTGGTCCACGCTGACAGGGGTTCATGAGCCCCGTGGGTGCTTGTCAGGTTTAATGCCGTTAGAGCTGCCTCATGGACCCAGAGCTGATGCAGAAGCACCAACTGTCCATCCAAAGAAAGCCTCCCAACGTGCCTCACCAGAGGTGAGTCATGCCCCGCCCAGGGCACCCGGAGGGGCTCCCCTTGAATCACCATTGCTCCCTCTCAGTGCTCCAGTGTGCGCTTGAGGACAGTGGGGCAGACTTGTGTCTGTGCCTGTTCCAGAGAAAACAGGAAGAGCGACACCCGGGGCCAGAACGGAGCCTGGGCAGTGTGGCGTGTTGAGGGGCGAACCAGCCGGGGCAGCACGGATGGCCTCCTCTGCGCTCCGTTCAGGGCCGAATTGTGTCCCTGAGAAAGATGTCGAAGTCCTAACCCCCCTGACCTCAGATGTGACCTTATTTGGAAGTAGGGCTGTCGCAGATGTCCTAAGTGAAGATGAGGTCATACTGGCGTAGGGTGGGCCCCAGATCCAACACGACTGCGTCCTTATAAAAAGAGGAGGTTTGCTCACAGGCACGCACAGGGAGAACGCCTTGACCACGAAGACAGAGCTAGGGGGTGGTCCATCTACCCACCAAGGAATACTGCCGGCAAGCCGCCAGAGGCTGGACGAGAGCAGACCCTTCCCTCGCCCTCAGAAGGCACCAGTCCTGGCTGCTTACTGCGGGCCGGGTTCTCACTGTGGACCCTCTTCC
Organism: Spilogale gracilis; assembly: GCA_004023965.1. NCBI lineage: Eukaryota > Metazoa > Chordata > Mammalia > Carnivora > Mephitidae > Spilogale > Spilogale gracilis. The sequence continues at coordinate 162,678 of PITA01000149.1, read as the reverse complement.
CACAAACCCCCTTTCCTTAACCTCTCACAGGGACAGTATTTAAAGGGAGCTCTTTGCCTATTTCTAGAAAGGTTTTGAAGACCATGAGGTGGGGTACACGTTTTCTCCACAGCAACCAATCTTGTTCTGTGCAGGGACAGGGTCGGAGGTGAAGGAGCTGCAGGGGCTGCCCAGGGGGTCGCCAGCCAGCGGAGGTTCACAGGGCTGTGCAGAGAGGCGAGGGCACCACCAGCCCGCCTGCACCCCAGCGCCAACTCAGGATGCAACAGGGAGACCGCCAGCAGAGTTCCAGCGTTTTCCATTGTCTGCTGTTAAATGCTTCTGTGAGATGTTCCATATTCCATTCATCTCCTTCTTCATCCCTTTTTTCCCTCTTTTTTTCTTCTCTCATTTTGAGAGGCTTGGGCTAACAGAGGAGTCATAAAAAGCATGACTGGGGCTGAAATAGATCACACAGGCTGGCCGAATGCAGGTGTGACCCTGGGCAGGTGGCTTGACCTGTACCTCAGCCTCCTTGTCTGTAAAATGGACAAAATAAACCTCGTTGCCCCTCTGCGAGGTTTGAAGCATCATCAAACCCAAAGTGCTTATACCAGTGACAGGCACACAGTAAGCCCTGCTGTGTTTTTTTGTTGTGATTATTAATAAGATAAATGCAGAGATGCCTGGGTGGCTCAGCTGGTTAAGCATCCGCCTTCAGCTCAGGTCATGATCCCAGGGTCTTGAGCCCGCATCAGGCTCCCTGCTCAGCGGAGAGCCTGCTTCTTCCTTTGCCTCTGCCACTCCCCCTGCTTGTGCTCTCTCTCCCTCTCTCTCCCTCTCTGACAAATACATCCATTTTTAAAATCTTAAAAAAAAAAAAGAAATGCATGTAGTTGGGGAACACAATGAAAGGGGTGGTTGTTACTGGTAAGAAGGCATTTCTTGGGCGGGGGTGGGGGGTTGTTCTCTGGCTCACAGTGACCTGCATGACCATTCTTCTCACCTTTAAGGAGCGGTTCTCAGCAATCATATTGGTAGATCTTGACTCAGACCTTGGTCGGGGGGAGGGGGGCATCTGGGCCAAGCGGGGCCAACCATGTCCTTCCCTTGGAACCGGGAAGCCTAGTCTGATCCCAGCTGGCCTCTCATATCCTCCCACTCTCCTGCTGTGGGGCCTGAGACAAACCCCAGGTCGTGCCTCAACTTCCTGATCTGCAAATGGGGTGAAACCATCATCCTTGCCCATCAGAGCATTGTCTGGAGGGGCCGGGGGGGATGTGGGCAAGTTTTGGGGGGTGGTGGCAGGTACTTCACACATGTAACACGTTCCCCCCGACACTTCCTTTCTTGCCTCTTAGCAACGGATTCAGAACGGATGGAGGGGGAAGATGTGAGGTCACATTTAAATTGGCCAATTTGAGCAGCTCACCGCAAAGGCTGGTGTGGGAGAGAGGCACAATTAATCTGAAAAACACTGGTTTTTATTTTTAAAAATATGATTCGTGGCCTTCAGTCCTCTGTGTAGCGGTGCCAGGCATCTGTCTCCACGTGCCAACAGCGGCCTGGCATTTGGGTTCTTCCTGAAGTCCTCGTGCATTTCTAAAAAGAACAAATGGCGCTGATCTTTGTTTTAAAACTTAAAGCAAATCAACACATGCTTGTAGAAATGTGGGGGGGGGAGCATAAAGAAGAAGAAAACATTTACCCATGTTTTATCCACGTAATGGATATAAGTAAGTCAACGACAAAAGAGACCATGATACACACAGCCACATGAATGGATCTCAGAAAATGTCACTCTGGGCGCCTGGGTGGTTCAGTGGGTTAAAGCCTCTGCCTTCGGCTCAGGTCATGATCTTAGGGTCCTGGGATTGAGGCCCGCATGGGGCTCTCTGCTCAGCGGGGAGCCTGCTTCCTCCTCTCTCTCTGCCTGCTTGTGATCTCTCTCTGTCTCTGTCAAGTAGATAAATAAAATCTTTTAAAAAGAAAACCAACCACATTAAAAAAAAAATGTCACGCTGAGTCAAAGAGGTGAGACCTAATGGAGTATGTATCTTTCGATTCTGTTTAGTTTTTAAAGATTTATTTATTTTGGAGCGAGAGAGAACGAGCACAAGGGAAGGCGTAGAGGGAAAGAATCTCAAGCTGACTCCCCGTTGAGCAAGGAGCTCGACACAAGGCTCGATCCCAGGACTCTGAGATCGTGACCGGAGCCACAACCAAGAGTTGGATGTTTAAATGACTGAGCCACCGAGGTGCCCCTGTTTTGATTCTATTTATATGAAGTTCAAGAAGGGGTAGAACTATCTGTAATGACAGAAGGTAGAGTGGGGGTTGCCTGGGACTAGAAGTGGGTGGCTGGGGTCCATTTAAAGGAGCAAGAGAGTAACTTTTCTGGGATTGTGGGAACATTCTGGGTTGCTATCTTGATGGAGATGGTGGTTACCTGGGTGTATGCGTTCTTCAGCACTTATCAACCCTGTTCTCTTAAACTAGGTGTGTTTTATTTCATGTAAATTATACTTCAATAACATAGACTTAAGAAATGGAAAAAATGACCTGAAATCCGTCACTCTGGAGATAACCACCATTAAGGTTCTGTTGTGTGTCGGTAGCTCAATCAATCACTCAGCTGATTGTGTGTTAGAAATAAACACTGGATCCTGTAATGCTTTTTACTAACCTCAGACATAATTATTTGGTGAAAGCAAGGAAAGGAATGGGGAGAGGATGGTCCTTCCTTTTCTTTTGATGCCCAGCTTTGCCCTCTGAAACTAGAGATGTGTGTGTGTGTGTGTGTGTGTGTGTGTGTGTGTGTGTGTGCTGTAATCATCCAGCTACCAGGTATCACAGGCTAAGAGGAAACCTGCTTCCAGCCCCCTCCCCCACCCTCTCCACCCAGAAGCCTAGAAAATGAGCTGACTTCACATCAGCTCCGAAGGGGGGGGAGGATGTTCATTGAATTCAGAATGAAAACACGACTCCTCTCCCATAGCAGGAGAATAAGCACATTTTATTATTTGATCAGTACATTAAATGCCATTGGGATGGAGTGTGTATTCCATCTTGTTGGCATCTCAGGCCTGTTAAAAAATGAGGTTTGGGAATGCTTTCCTGGCTGGTGCAATGTTGAGATGGAGTTTTCAGACGGAGCTTCCCGAGAGTTCCCCAAAAGAAATAGTGCCACGGGGACCACTTGAGAACAATCTTGTTGCCTGCTTTTGGTACTTGACATGGCCTCATGCCATGATATTGGCTCCAGAAACACGACTTAAGCCAGGTTGCAACTTACTCCCTCTTGTGGGTCCCCGTGTTCCTTGACAGTCTCATAAAGCCGGCTGCGTTGGCTCCAGCCCCCGGGAAGTGGCATCCGAGGAGGGACACGCCATCGCACGAGTGTGGACCATAATTTCCTCCAGATGGCAGCCATGGATGCCCAGGGAGCAGTGCTTACCGGCTGAGAGGGTGGGAAACGTCTTCCTTTAAACCAGGGGTGATTTAGCCTCCCAGGTGCTGCGTGGCCGTGCCCAGAGACATGGTGCCTGTCACGGATTAAGGCTGCTGGCGTCTGGATAGAGGCCACGGGTGCTGCTAAATACCTCCCAGCACACAGCAGCTGCCCACCAGGAAGAGCTCTCCAGCCCCAGATGTTCCTAGTGCCAAGGCTGAAAAACCCTGCAGAGACACTGCATTGAGATTGTCTGTGCCCCAGTTGTTGGGCAGATGGGGAAGGTCTGGACACGCGGACTGGATGGAAAGCCAGTGATCAGGGCTGGGGAAATGTGGGTTCTAAGCTGGTAGTAGCCATGTCTGCCAGCTACAGTTTATTCAAGGTGCCTCCTGTGTGCCAGGTTGTAAGCCCCACACTGATGATCTCATGTAATGTCTACGGCCTGGGAAATGTTCTTTTACCGCCCCACTTTAGCGTAAATCAACAGAATACACACAGCTAGGAGAGGGAAGGGCAAGGAGTTGGTTTTCTTCCTGGCATACTCTTTTTTGTGACACGGGAGATGGTTGGAAGGGAGGGGTGTGTGGTTCCCCCCAATCAGCCTGGATCTCTGAGGGCAGAATCTTGTGTGAGCTCGATTTGCAGCTCAGAAGTCCCCCCTTCTCTGCACTGTCACCTGCCGTCAAGCCCATCCAAGAGCAGAAGGTCCTCCTTCTGACATATGGCCAGAAGGTCAATAGTAGGGGATCCTGGGTGGCTCAGTCAGTTAGGTGTCTGCCTTCGGCTCCAGTCAGGATCCAGTCACGATCCCAGGGTCCTGGGATCCAGCCCCGCGTCGGCTCCCTACTCAGTGGGGAGCCCGCTTCTCCCTCTTTTTTTTTTTTTTTTATTGTTACTTAAATTTTTTTCCAGTGTTCCAAGATTCATTGCTCATTCCCCACACCCAGTGCTCCACGCAATAGGTGCCCCAGTACCCACCACCAGGCTCTCCCATCCCTCCACCCCCCTCCCTCCAAGTCCCTCAGTTTGTTTCTGTGTCCAAAGTCTCTGTTGTTTCATTTCTCTCCCCAGATTACCCTACTTCCCATTTACTTTCCTTCTCCTACTGTCCTCTAGGTTACCCCTTATGCAGCACAAGTAAGTGAAACCACGTGATACTTGACTTTCTCTACTTGGCTTATTTCACTCAGCATAATCTCTTCCAATTCAGTCCATGTTGCTACAAAAGTTGGATATTCATCCTTTCTGATGGAGGCATGATACTCCATTGTATATATGGACCATATCTTCTTTATCCATTCATCTGTTGATGGGCACCTTGGCTCTTTCCACAGTTTGGCAATTGTGGCCATTGCTGCAATGAACATTGGGGTGCATATGGCCCTTCTTTTCACTACATCTGTATCTTTGTCTCCCTCTCCTTCTGCCCCCTCTCCCTCCAATAAATAAAATCTTAAAATAAAAAAAAGTCAATAGTATCCCAATAATACGTCAATGCTTACATCACTCACATGACTTCATCTCATCATGTAGGCATTTTATCACCTCCCATCATCCCAAGAAGGGGGAACACAGGACAATAAGGTATTTTGAGAAAGACCCCATTCACATGACTTTTATCACAGTGTATTGTTAACATTGTTCTATTTTATTATTAGTTGTTATTGTTAATCTCTTGCTGTGCCTAATTTATAAATTGGACTTTATGATAGGTATCTATGTGTAGGATAAAACAGTATAGGTTTTGGCACTATCTGTGGTTTCAGGCATCCATTGGGGGTCTTAGAACGTATTCCCTGCAAATAAAGGAGAACTAACGGTACCTAGCAAAGTCCTTGGCCCTTTGGAGGCACGAATAGCTAGGTATTTAATGGACTCAAATGAAAGAATGAAGGAAGGAGGGCAGTGTGTCCTGGTAGTTTGAATATTGGCAATGATTTCCAACCATTCAATGGGTAACTCGTATGTCTTTCCTCTAGACCAGGCCCTAGAGACACAGCTTCCTGGAGCTGACCCTACATGGGCTCACGAGAGCTCATTGTTGGTTTTTCAGAAATTTTTCAAGTTGGTTGTCAAACAGCTTTTAAACAAACTTAAATTGTATAAAGTTGCAATTATAAAGTTGCAAAAATATATATTTTTTATTATGTCAGTTAGCCACTGTACCATTATACTTTTAAAAGGTACTAGAACTCATCACTTCCTAATTAGTCTGTTCTTATTAGTATCTCTGTTCTGAAGGTTGTGTCTATTACAAGCGTCTCCAAATGTGTAAAACAGCCACAAGCTGAATCTGGCCCCTCAGCCATTGTTTGCTGGTGTGACGCCTGGTACTTGTATCTGTAGGCAGATGTACCCTTAAATAGGCCGCATTTCTTCTCAAATCCTTGTTCAGTGATGCGCTTTGGTAGCCTGAAAACTGCCATGGTGGGAATATTTCCACCAGGGAAACCAAACACTCTAAATCAGGTCCTCTTCTTTCAGTTAACTGATGGTTAAACATTTACCAGTAAACCACTGGGCACAGTGATGGGCAAAACTGGCATGAACCCTGCCCTCTTGGAGGGCACAGGGTGTTGGGTTTGATACCATTTTGTGGTGGGGTGAGGCAAGATGCAGACTGGGCAGAGGCTGGTGGGGATCCCCTCTGGGGACGCCGAGGAGGAGACCCCTAGCTCCAGGCATGTCCCCTCAAAGGGTCGGGAGTGCTAGAAGAGGGTGCTGCAGTGGACCCCTCCCAGAGCTGGCCACCAGCCCAGGTTCTCCTCCTCCACCAGGGACTTTGCCACTTCATCACATTCCTTTGAGGGCAGCTAGTTCTGTCCTTCTCCTCTTGGCTCAGGGGGAGACTTCAGGCACCTGGGAGCAGAGATGGGAGCCCACGAGGATAGATTACTGCCATTCACTGCAACCCTGGCTCCTAGCACTGGGCTTTGCCACTGTGAATGTGGCCCAGGAGGGGCCTGGCTTGATCTTTGGAGGGTCTGGATCCGGGGGTGTGATCCATCCATGGAAACTCAACTGGCTTGCATCTCCTACAGAGGTTGGGGGCTTGCAGGGAGGGAGCTTCAGGGGGAATCTGGCAGCTAGACTCATTGATTTTTAGGTCGGGAGCCTAGGAGAGTGGGAGGCACAGGGTTGTGCATATTACCCACCGAGTAGCAGCACTGTCCAACGCACTGACCCAGTCCTGTTGCCTGCACATTCCTTAGCACCTGGGAGTACGCGGGTGTGACTATCAACTGGGCAATCACTGCCCATTTGTTGAGGCCTGACTGTGTGCAAGCATTGAGCTAGCTCTTCTGTTGGCCAGGAACCGCTGGATTCTGCCTTCATGGATCTCTTCTTGCAGCATCGTGGGGGCTCCGTGTCACTGACTTCAAACGAAAACCAAGAAATAGTATTTAAAGATGACCTCAATTGAATTCAACACTTTTCCCCTGAGCACCTGCGCAGGAAAACATTACAAAGGAGGAGTGGGGACAACGTGGAATTTCAGGTCAAATGGAATTATGGTTCATATCTTGGCTGGATTCGCACAGTTGCCTGACCATCTCTGAGCCTTGACTTCCTCACCTTTAAGATGGGGATGATAATGATTCTTGCCTTCTGGGCTCCTTGGGAGGAAGGAAGAAGAACAAACACAAAAGCCCCGTATGGTACTTGGCAGTTTGCATGCTGCTCATTTTTAATCCTAAAATTCCTATGTAATGTTCACAAATCAACCACCATACCAAGCAGCACCGAGGATGTGTGGAATGGCCCTGGAAGAGATCAGGGATTCTCTGCACTCTGGTAAATCTCATTCTGCTAGAGTTTGCCTCCTGAATGGGGAAAGGAGGGTCCTCAAATGTCCCTCAGGTGGACAGAAGCTGTTCTGGCCGTCCTTCTCCATGACCTCATGCTGGCCCCCATCATCTCCCTCCTGGGTTCTCTCGACAGCCTCCCCACTGACTTCCCTGTCTCTAGGCTTCTCCTCTGCAAGCCTTGTCCATGTCATGCTGTGGCCAGTGATGTTTTGAAAGTGACATCTACAAGCCGCTCCCACGTGTGGCCCATGTGGTGGCTTTCCGTGGCTCTCAGGGGGAAGTTTGGTTTCTAGACCCGCATTTCGGTGCACTACCTGCTCACCTCTTAGGCCTCGGCCTTGCAACCTTGGGGTACTTTGGGTGTCTTGGCAAATGCATGCAGCTTCCTGGACAGGCTGAGTGTCTCCCAGGTCTTTACCCTTGTATGTGCCATTCCCCCTTCCAGGAGCACCTTTGCCCTTCTTTACCTGATTCTTGAAGACCTCCTGAGAGTCGGGACATGTACCCCAGCAGCACAGTATAGATCAGGGGTCCTTTCTCTGTTCCTGTAGCCCAAGCACAGCATGGTCATTGCGTTTATATTGTCCTAGACTCTAAGCTCTGAGCCTGATGAGCTAAGCGAGCCTGGCTAGTTACTCAGCCTCTCTGTACCCTTGTTTGCCAGAGGGGATGGTGAGGCACCTATATTATGGTTGCTGTGAGAAGAAACATATGTATCCCCGCCCAGCAGGTAGCATGCAGGAAGAGCTCCATAAGGGTGGGAACGACTGGCCTAACCCCACCCCTTGACAGCCTGGGGGTTTTGGTCACAACCACGCTCTGAATCTGGGTGGGGGCGTGAATTTGACCCTTTCTTGCTTGATAATTTTCTCAGGGCCGTAAACTTCAGAATTCAAAGAAAAGAATTTGCCAGCAAATTGTGGAGAGTTGACCAATTCCCCATTTTCTCACCCAACTGCCTCCCCCAGGGCCCAGGAGAAGAGAACAGCTCTGCCTGTCTCCTGACACAGGGCACATGATGGGACCTATGTGCCCCCTCCAACCATCCCCATTCCTGGCCCTGGCCAGGTTCAGGGATAGGATCTTTCCAGGAGCCCCTCCATCTTGTCTGTTCTTGGGAGAGAGTAGGGAGGGGATAATCCTCCACAGGGATGCTGTGGGCAAGCTGCCAGCATTCACCATCCAATTCAACACACAATCACACACTCATGTAATCACTACAGAGGCACCTTCACTTAAAAAAGGCAAAAGTCTGGGGGTTTGAATGGTATTAATTGCAGAAGCATGTGGCTGCGAGAAGGCCTGGTAGAGGAGCTGCGCATTAGCCGGGTGGCTTTAGGTGCCACAGCGGAAAGGACGTTTTTGTTTCAGAGTTGGAGTTTCGAGGTGACAATGCGGTTCATTCCACAAGGGTGCTTCCAATAGGCTTCTCTCCCAGACTTGTGCTGGGCCTCCCCATGCAGGGATGAATGGGCTGGTCTGAGGGGAGAGGCAGAGAAGCTGGCATGGCTGGGGTACAGGCAGAAAGGGGAGTGGCCCTGTAACTTTGGGGAGGGATTTTGTTGTCTAGGCTTCTAGAAGGGGTCAGACTCAAGGAGCACCAGGAGGGGGACCGAGTCCCCTACCACAGGCGGCTTGAGGACCACAAAGGCCAAGGACCAACAGACATCTGTAAAAGGCGGGGGCTCTCAGATTCCGACAGGGCGGGTAGTCAGAGCTCATTATCCGTACAGCTGAGAGGACATTTTTAATTCGAGGAACCATCCCTGTCCTACAGGCCCCAGCTAGCCAGTCAGGTGGACAGCCCGAGCTGTGGAGGGAGTGTCAGAGGTCAAGCGGTCCACCCCCTACCCCAGCCCCCAGCCCAGCCCAGCCATCACCCCCAACCCTGGACAGTGGGTTTGCACCTGACCACACGTCGGTCGCCCGCGTAGGCACATCCCGGGGCGCTGACAGTTCTGATCCCGGCCGGCCGTGGGGGGTGGCCCAGCGGGGGCCCGCGGGCCGCACCGCTCCGCACCGGCCCGGGCACTGGCCTGGGCACTGGCGGGGGCGCGGCTCGGCGTGACGTCACGCGCCCCGCCTCCGCGGCCCCCGCCCACCCTTACGTTCCGGGCGGGGCCCGGCCGGGGCCGGCCGGGGCTCGCCCGCCGCGGCCCCCTCCCCAGGGGCCGTCCCCTCCCGTCGGGCCGCGCCTCTGCCCCTCGCGTCCCCGCCCGGCGGCCGACTCCGCCTGCAAGAGGCCGAAGCCGCCGCGGCCGCCGCCGTTGCCGCCATTGACGTCAGAGGGGCGGGCACATGACCCCGCGGGGACCAATCGCGCGGGCGCCGAGCGGCTTCTGCAATCTCTCAACTGAGCCGGCCCCCGCGGCCCCCGCCGCACACTCGCCCGCGGACGGCCGCCCAGACACACGTACAGTACACACGAGCGGGCGGCGGGGCCGAGACACGCCCGCCCGCGCGGCCCCGGCCCCCGCCACTGCCCCGCGTCCCCGCCCGCCGCCCTGCCGCTCTGGCCGCCGCGAGCATGCACCCGACGAGCTAGGAGGAAGCGCAGCCGCGAGGAAGCGCCGAGCGCCGGCCGCCTGCCCGCCCGACCGCCCGCCCGCCCGCCCGCCGGCCCGCCGGCCCGCCGGCCCCTCCCCTGTCGGGCGCCCCCCCAGTCCCACGCCCCCCCACCTTCCTGGGCGGTGGGGGGGTGCGGGCCGCCGCTCGGGGGCCCCGCCGCCCGGGCAGCCCGGGACAGCCCCCTTTCCCCGCCCCCGGCCCCCGCCCCGGCCCGGCCGGCCATGGATCTGACCAGCAGCTCGGGCGGCGGCGGCGACCCCCGGCAGATCGAGGAGACCAAGCCGCTGCTGGGGGGCGACGTGCCGGCCCCCGAGGGCACGAAGATGGGTGCCGTGCCCTGCCGCCGGGCCCTTCTGCTGTGCAACGGGATGAGGTACAAACTGCTGCAGGAGGGCGACATCCAGGTCTGTGTCATCCGGCACCCGCGGACCTTTCTCAGCAAGATCCTCACCTCGAAATTCCTGAGGCGCTGGGAGCCGCACCACCTAACGCTGGCCGACAACAGCCTGGCGTCCGCCACGGTGAGTCGCTCTGCGCGGCGGCGGCGCGCCGGCACCCCCGCGCCTCGCCTCGGGGCCGGGAGGCGCCCCCTCTCGCCGCCGCCCCCTGCCCGCAGCTGCACCTGGAGCCCCGGCCCTGCGGGGCGCGGGGGGTGCCGGGTCGGCCGGAGCCGGGGCGGGGGCTTGGCGGGCGGACCCCGGTGCCCTCCTCCTGGCGTGCGCTCCAGGCTGGCTTGTGCTCAGCGGGCGGGCACGGGGAGACCCTCGAAATCCTGCATCGGATCCGGCCCACCCGAGCCTGGGCATCTGGGGACCTCCCCGACCCAGCGCTAGTTAGTGTTTTTATGGCTGGGACCGTGGGGTAGACCCGGGCTGGGCCCCGACGGTGGTGGGGGTTCCCTTTCTGAAAGCCCGCGGCCCATCTGGATCTGGGCAGGAGGGGAAAACAAAACGAGCCTCCCCCCAAAAATAAATAAAGCCTAACAACCTGGAAACTCCCAAACCCCCCAAATTTCCAGAAGCCAGTTCCTTTCTGTGCTCTCCTGTCTTTTTCCTGCCCAGGCTGGTAGGCAAAACTGGGTGCTTCCCTTTCTGAAAAATCTCATTCGCCCGTTGGGAGGTTGGAAGAGGAGGGGGAGGGGACAGGGGTCCGGGACTATTTCCTCCCCACCCAGGGGCGGTCAAGTTCTGGAGTGGAAGCTGGCCTGTGGGGCCCTGGTTTTGCATTGTCTGAAGTGTGTGTTCTGTGTTTGGCTTTATTTTGTTTACTGTTATTGTTTCAAATATATGGCTGGGACTGGGTCAGCTCCATGAGAGAGAGAGGAGAAGTCATTGATCTGTTTCTGAAATCAAATCTGCAAGGTGGGGAAAGACAGCTGCGGTGGGGTCCCAGGGGGTGGGGGTGGGGGTGGGGGTGGCAGGCCAGAGTCTGAGCAGGATGCTTTGTTTTGAAACAAGGGCAGTTAAAGGACCAGCTCTGCTTGGGCCTGAGCCTTGCTAAGGGGATCCCGTCCTCTCTGTGGAGGGGTGGCAGGTCTTCCCCAGAATTCACTCCCCCCTGGGGCAGCGGTGGTTGTGTTTACTAAGCACGGTTTTGGGGGCCGTGGTGGGGGTGGGGGCAGAATCCAGTGCCTGCCCACACCTGTGCGGAGAAAACCCAGCCAGGAAACAGGGTGTCGCTTACATGGCATGTGACAAACGTGTAGCGTGTGTAGACATTTCCCCGGCATCCATGTTCCTTTGGCAATGTGTCACAGGCTGTGACACATGCTCCAAGGAATGGGGAGGGGGGAAAAGTTAGCAGAAGCAGCCCTACTCCTCAAAACCACTCCCCCCTCCCAAGGGCATTGAAGCACATGAGGACTCTTATTCTGAATTTTGGGACCGATGTGCTTAGAACACCTATTTTTTTTTTCTTTCCTGTGGGCAGGTTGGTGCAGTATCTGCAAAGACTTCTTCCTCTAGGAGGATCACTGGTTGCCGTGAGGCAGTCCGGTCCCTGGTTCAGGCTCATGCATGTTTTTAAACACATCCAAAGCCACAGGCCTCGGCATTTGGCTTTTCATTTGATGGAGAGAGAACCTCCAAAAATTTGCCAGCACACAGTGTTTCAGGTTCAGGGAGGAACCAGTTCCCTTAATAGTTCCCTCCCTCCTGGGATCAGGAGCCCCCCCCAGTCTGGCTTCAGAATTTTCCCTTGCTTGGGGGGGTGTTGTTGTTTTTCTCCCACCCCTCAAAATGAAGGGGAGTTGGGAGTGGGGAGGAAGTGGTTGAGAGGCCTGGTGGCCCTCTGGCTGGGAGCGCGTGCTCTGGGGCTGCTGGCCATGGTCTGAGGGGGAAGCAAGCTTTGGAGGCTCCGGGTCCCCCTCCCCCCAGTGACCCTGATTGCCCAAGTGGTATATGGGAGAGAGAGGACAGGAACCAAGACTGAGGCTGGACACTGGTTTCTCAAGCAGCCAGGGGCCCCAGCACCACCTTCACCAGCTGAGGTGGGTGTCACCTTCGCAGTCTGGGCCTCTCTGGCGAGGAGCTGTGATTTTCAGGAGGGGGGATAAGGGTCATCCATGGAACAGGATTTATCACAGTAGAACCCTGCTCTGGCACGGTTGGAAATGTGGAAGTTGGAACTCTGAGCAAGTGTCCGATGGGCTGGCCCATCCCCCTGCCTCCACCTCTCGCCACCGTGCCCTGTGAGCAGGGGGTCGCCTTCAGTTTTGCCCTGGTGGGCTCCAGTGGGGCGCAGAGCTCTCTGTGCCAGGGCCTGTGAGTGTAGAGGGGGCTGCCGAGGGCAGTCCCGGCTGGGCAGTGGCCGGCAGGGCAGAGGCAGGGTTGGAACTCTACCTGGGACCTTGTGCCATCATGAGACACCTGATTGATGTCCAGGCCTAGGGGAAGCAAAGCGGCCCTTGAGGGGTTTCCCCTGAGGCCTGGGCATTATGTAATCTGTCTGCATTTTATAGTGTGGCCCAAGCACGCTCTTGGGAAATATTAGCCCAAATGAAACAACGGTGAATTTGAGTGTGGTTCACTACAACAAAAGCCCTGTGCTGCCCTGTGGCTTTGCAGCGTCCCCTGGCCCGGCCTCAAGCTGCCGATAGATCAGGTGTGTTCCTGATCAGGTCAGATCCTTCCACGAAATGCCCATCGTCCGTGTACTAAGCTGTCTGCATGGCCCAACTCAGAACCATCTGGTAATTATCTGGTTAATTGTGTGGGCTTCAGGAACAAGACTTAAGAGTGATTGATCTGGATTCAAACTGATAAACAAACCAAATAGACTCCTGCCCAAACCGTCTTTGGAGTCTGTCTACACTGATCCAATTAACTGGATGGTTGTCAGAGATAAAGGCTTCCCGGGCCACAGCTGCCTCCGGCTAGGGTGGGAGCACCCGGGGCTCCCGCCGGCCTGGTGGGCTGCTCCAGCTGGGCACACAGGCTCTGGGCCTCAGTTGATCACACGCTGGGGAGATGGGCTCTGGCGCCTAGCCCCCTGGCTGTAAACGCTGTCTCCTGTGGGGTCGGGTTGGAGCTTGCCCCTGTGCCAGTCTCCTGGGCCAGTTACTGATTAAATCCTTGCAGAGCCAGCGGCACTCCTGCCTCGGCCTGTGACAGCGCTGGGCCTGATGCACTCTGTGCTCGAGACTTTGGATCCCGGTGCTCGTAAACAAAGAAGGAAACACAAAGGCAACGGTGACCTGGCTGATGTGTGAGGGGTGACTGGGACGAGTCCATCCCCTCCCCGGGGTACACAGGACCACGCCTGTGGTCCTGCCCAGACTGTGGCCTAGACGTGGTGCCTCATTCCCCTTTTGCATCCAGACTTCTTATTACCTCGGCCTCCTTGGGCTTGTCGTGGCTGCCGACGGTAGTGTGGGTTGGAGCTGAGGGCCAGGAGCTCTGCAGAAACAGCCGGGGCCACACGACCAGAATCCATTTTGCTGTTCTCCTGTGTGGGTTGAATTTGATCACCTGCTAGACATGTTTGGCCGCTGGAGGAGGCTTTGTCTGGGGTGCTTTGTTGCTCTGCACGGAAGAGGCGCAAATGAGCCGCCTGCCTCCTCGTTCACCTTGTTACGTACCGCACATGGCATCTCAGAGTGGCGGGTCCAATCCGAAAAGTCGTTTATTCCTTGACAAACTGGACATGGGTTGGAGCACAGGTGACAGCGGCCGTCTTTATTTTTAAGCCTGAATTCCCCAGTGACTTGTTTTTTAAATTGTCTCCACTCTGCCCCTCCAGTTGCATGTTTCTAGGCTTTTTATCCTGGGAAGGAAAAGAGAAGTCCCCTTAATCCTTGCCGGTCTCCTCTTTAATTTGGTGTTCTCTTGGGTGGGGGGGGCAGGCAGCAACCTTCTGAACTTGGATTTTGTTAACTCGGCACCTGTAGGGTGTCCAGTGCCGAGCGGTGAGCTCAGCCCCGCGGTGTGGTTTCCGCCTGAGAATGAGTCTGTGTCCTCCAGGGTAGTTGCGGGTCCCACGGGACGTGTCTGCGTGTGCGTGCGCACGCGTGTTCATTTCTTTCCACTTTGTCACTGACCCAGCTCCTGTCTGTCCGTCCTTCCCGCTTTTGGTTTATGGGGTATTTTCTGCAGCAGTGAGTGAACACAACTAATTTCTTTTCTTTCAGTACCATTTGTCTTTAAGATTTTGTAGTCTGTCAAGTTTGTTTCCTGGGAAACATGTGTGATTGGAGGGGTGGTGGGGCAGGGGCCAGAGATGGAAGAGGAGAAAAGAATCTAAATTCTCCATAAACAGCAAACATGTTCTGCCTTTCCCAGGTTGTAACAGATGAATGCATTTTAAGGAGGGAGTAAGTTTGATGCTGCGCTTTGCCTGGTAGTGTCGGGGGTGCTCTTTCTGACCGCGGGCAAGATCCGCGGCACTTAGCTGCTGCTCTAGGTGGTGTTCCATGGCCTGTGTCTGGGCTTTGCTGCTAGACTGGTGGTGGAGACAGGTGTGTGCTACTGGCTTGGGCTGCATGGCCTGCGAGCGGCTTCTGCTTGGCCCTTCCTACCCCCGCCAACTCGCCTGGCAGCGGGAGAGGGCATTTCTGGGCTACTGTGTCCGGGGAGGCTTAGGGGTAGCCTAGCCGCTGTGTTGTCCTGAGAACCGAAGCTGTCTCAGGTCTCCTCGGTGCCAGCCTCGGGTGACCAGGGTGGCCTCTCTCTTCTCCGGGCTGGCCGGGCTGGACTCACGTGGAGGGCCCGTCTTGGTGTTTCGGTGGACCAGGCATTTGAGGTGGTTGAATTCTGCCTTCGATTAAAGGATTAAGCGAGATTCAGAGAGGGAATGTGATACGGTTTAGGGCGTCCCCACCATGGGGCAGAGCTGGCCTGGGCTTTGCTGTCACATGGCCCCAGGTCTGAATTCTGCGGTTATGATTTCCCGGTTGTGTGACTCCTGGCACATGGCTTTCCCTCGGTGGGCCTTGCTTCCCCCCCCCCCCCATCTGGAGGGTGGTATGATCCTACCTCATTTATAAGGTTGCCCTATCTTTTGGAGGTAATTCTAAGTCCTACCTGCAAGGTAGGAATACGAGCAGGGGGCAGTATCCCAATTTGCGTTTTCTTAAGTGCCCCGAGAGGGCTTCTTGAAATCCTGTGCAAGTAGAAAGGACTGTGGCTGTTTAAAAGTAAGCAGTCTGAAGAGCAAAGTCTCCTGCGATGAGCTGTGCATTTGGGAAACTTAGGGGCAGTGGACAGATCTGGTGTGTTCAAAGGCAATGAGACTGTTGAAAGCAATTTAAGAAAGATTCCTCAGGAGCACTTGGTTTCTTTAAGTAAAACCAAGTAAGATTCTTTAAGTAAAACATCTTACAAAGCTCTTTTTTTTTTTTTAATTGCAACAATAACACACACATCAAATAAATTCAGGTAGTACAACAAGACATAAAAGGAAAAATACAGCTTTCATGCTCCTGTGACCCCTAGTTCTCCTGTTGGTAGGCAAGCCCTGTTACCTGTTTCTTCTGTGTCCTAGCTGCCCATTCCGGGCACTTAGCTGCTGCTCGGAGCATGCTTGGTCACAGGACAGTGTATTTTGGTGATGATTCCAGGTCTGTGTGCTCACAGCTGTCCTACTCTTTGTCCCGGCTGCATAGTGCTCTGGTGGCAACGTCATGCTGCTGGGCCGTCCCCTGTTGCTGGATGTTTAGGTTAGCCTCGATCTTCTGCTGTTTGAAACGAGACACTTCCATTTTTATTCAGTGGACTTGTTCCTCGTTTGATAATTAGAATGTTCTTTGCTTCTTTGGAGGAGGGGGTGTTCAAATACTTAGTTCCAGAATGCTTTGTGAGGAAGAGCTGACCTTCCCCCCTGAGGGGTATGGGCAGTGTGGCCTGGGGGGGTGGCCCCCCCGCAGTCGTGCCTCCATCTGGCTTCATGTCACCATGAGTGGAGCCCTCTCTGGGAGGGCCCTCCCCAGGAGCCAACACAGGTGAGCAGGGGGCTCTGCGCCGTCCCACTGACCTGTGCCCGGAGGACGGGAGTGAGCCCTTGGGCTGGCTGTTTCCTGCTCCACCTGAGAGCGGGGAGGTTTTTGTTCCCAGACTTCCTGCTTCCCCAGGATGGGAGCCAGGCGGCCCAGCACCAGGGCAGAGAAAGGGAGGAAGTGAGAATGTCTCTTCCCCACTCCGGGCTCTGATGACGAAGCACCCAGTGAGTTCAGCGGGGCGCCGAGGGAGGCAGTGCGCCTTTGAAAGGCAGCTTTGCTGACATCAGCAGAGCCATAACCAAAGGGTGATGAGGTGTGTGTGTGTGTTTGTGTGTGTGTGTGTGTGTATGTCCTGCAAAGGAGATCTCAGAGGAAAGGCTTCTGGTGCAGGAATTTGTATCTGTGTTCAGTGGCCCTGTCTTCATACCTGCCACGTGGAGGGGCCTCAGTGTCGGGCCTGCGGTGAGGTGGCTGGAGAACAGCCAGACCCAGTGGAGTGGTCAGATCTCTGAGCTTGAATCCCTGCCCTGCAGCTTCCTAGCTGGTGGGTGACCTTCAGCAGTTCACCTAACTGTATTTACCTGTAAAATTTGGCTGGTAGGGATTACCTTCTGGCACTGATGTTTGTGAGGTTAAGGGAGGTAAGGCCTGGTGGTTCATTCACGCATTTATCCAGCAGATAAGTATCACTGCTCTAGGCACTTTGAAGAAAACAAGACCCTGCCAGCCCTCCCCCAGCCTGCCTGTTGGTGGGGTGGGTGAGGATGATAAACCACTACGCCCCGCCCCCGCCCGGGCAGATAGGGGTCCTGGAGAAAACAAAGCAGGCAGTTAGGTGGGGCTTTAGGAGCTTGGGGAATGGCAGCACTGCTGCTCTGCATGGGGTGGTCAGGGAAGGGGGTGAGGGCAATTCCTGCAGTGAGATTTGGCAAGTGCAAAGGCCCTGAGGCTGGATTGTACTTAGGAATCACCTAGGATAGTGGCTGGCATTTAATAATTGCTCTACAACTGTTATTATCCCTGCCTTCTAGGAGCTGTTATCATCTATTGAAAAATAGTAACACCCAGAATGTGCAAGAAGTTGGGCATACAGAGAGCTCCCTGCCCCATGGAGCTTTCATTCCATTGCTTCTGGGGTGTGTGTGTGTGTGTGTGTGTGTGTGTGTGTGTGATTTAGCCAAGCTTCCTCTCAAGATAGTGAATAGCTTTGGAGTAGTGCTATAAGAGACTCTTCAATTACAAAGCCCATCAAAACTTAAAAACCAGCTGCATTTGTCCATCCTGAGTTACAGGGTCCTAGGGCCTAAAACACACTAGTTGTTGAATTCACCTCTGGCATTTTGCTGGGGTGGAGCGGGGAAGGGGAAGTGGTAAGGGGGAAGTATGTTGCTCAGAGACCCTTATAAATGACTCAGCTGCAGGTCGGGGATTCACACCCAGGGCCCTCCCTCCCAGCACCTTCCAATGCCTTCTAGAACCTTCCGTGCTTTCTGTTTTTCTTTCCCATTGGCCTTCCTGCTTTCGAGCTACTATCAGAAATGATATGATCGAGAAAGCAGAGAAGCAGATTAGGCTGAGTAAACTCACTCTGGAGGGAAGCAGAAGAGCTGGATTCTCCAGTCCTGGGATAGGTGGTTGGAGGGATGCAGGCAGGGTGGTGGATCCCTTCCTGGGGCCGGGCTCCTTGGCTCCAGCTCGCGTGGGGGGGGGTCATCAGAAGAGGGACGATAAGACTGAAACTTATAGTCCTTTCCTGGGTGTCTTGAGCCAGTCCCAAGCTCTTAAAGGCCTAGAAAAGCTGCAGAGGGGAGTGCACAATATGGAAAAACCCAGGCCTAGTTTCCCTGCCCTCCCAACCCCCCACCCTCATTTGGCTCACTGTCCAAGGCCAGGTGCATGTGATCACCGGAAGACCGAGTACGAGGCTCCGAGGGGCCGCGGATCCCTCCGTGGGGGCGAGGCTGGGCGTCAGTCTGGGTAAGCTAACTCACCGCTGTAGCAAGTAGCCCCCAGGTCTGTGTGACTTCACAAAACATGGCTTACCTGCGTGCCCTCCCCAGCCCAATGGGGGATTCCAGACTGGAGCTGGGTCATATGGGCGCCTGGCTCCTTCATGGTGTGTCGCTGGCTGCCCCTCTCCTCCCTCCAGGGCCTCATTGAGTGGGAGGTGGGAGAGAGAGGGAGCACCAGGCTGAGCCGTTGGTAGGCCTGGCCACTCTCTTGGTCACGTCTCCATGATAGAACAACTCCTGAGCACAGGGCGCTGGAGAAGGGAGGCTGTGGGATGATGAGGACTCCCACCGGCATTTCTGGGACCCCGCAGGGGTCTGGATGTCTTCAAGGTACGGGCTGCAGAGTTGCTGTCCTGGAAAGGAAATTCGAACACCATGAGCTCTTCCAGAGTGGCAGGTCAAGCAGTTTGCAGTCTTCTCTCCAGAGGAGAATAAAATAGGCTAAGTGAACGTGTTGTAAGGGATGGAGCCGTGCATTCATGATCGCAGTGACATTTCTTGTCCACCTACTGTGTGTGAAGAGGTTGAGCAAAGAGGCAGAGGCAGGCCTGACCCCATGCGTGTGTGTGCATGTCCACAAATACGTGTGCGTTGAACGGGTCTCATAGGATTACTTCAGCCTCTTGGAGAAACATCTTAGCTAAGAATCAGTGGGCTTATCAGTTCAGTGTTTGCCGGTGTTTGGCAGACATTCCTTTGTGAATTTGTCAAGTGAGTTCAGGGAACTGGTGTTGGGAAGCGATTGCCAAGTATTTGGGAGTAAGTACCAGGCACTGGGTCTGTGAGTCGAGTACAGATGCTGTGTGTGCGGAGGGGGTTTCTGGGTCCTGCGTTTGCCTGGGAGTGCTCCCTGATGGAGGGCGTGCTCCCTGATAGAGGTTGTGCTCCCAGGAGCACTAGCGGTCAGACTTCAAGGCTCACCTACACAGGGGTGTGATGCTGACTGGGAAGCGCTGGGGGCAAAGTGCATTTCCTCAGAGGGGTTTACGCCTCGTCCTGCTGTTTGGAGGGAGGAGGAAGTGCTGCCGAAGGGGCAGCTGGTTTCAGGAAGGACTTCGTAGGAGCGACACATCTAGACAGACAGCTAGGAGGCAGAGGGGGGGCTGGGGGCCAGGGCTGGGAACGGAGCCAGGAGGGAGAGGCCCGAGCCGCGGGGGCTCCTTCTGGGGCATCTCTGCCACTGTCCCCGAGCGGCGGGCATGAAGGTAAGAGGCGGGACCACTTCCCAGAGTGTGAGGTGGGTGCCAGATTCACCAGGCCTGGTCAAGCCAAGAGGGCCTGCTCGCGCTGCGGAGAGACGGGACACCTGCCACCAGCCGGGGGCCTGGGGTCCCCCCAAGTGGAATCTCCAGAAGGTCAGGGATCTGAGTCACCAGGGCCAGGCGTCTGTCAAAATAGTGACCATAGTGGCAACCCCTTGTGAGTGTTGCTTTCGCCAGGCGCCGTGTGCCGTGCTTCTGTTGGTGGCCCCTGACAGCCCAGCGACTCCCTGGTTCTCTGTCAAGTTTAGAGATGGGGACACTGAGGCCTGGCCTCTGGGCAGACGTTCTGCGGCTGCATGAATGGGTGGAGTGAGCGAACGAGGTTGCAGCAGGTGCATAGTGGCCAGGTTGGAGGGGAGAGAGGAGAGCCCTGCTTACACTCCACTCCGCCATCCTGCAACCCTGTGTGTGTCTGGCTCCCCTCATGCCGGGCACCTCACACCTACTCCGCGCTCCCCTCCAGGGCTGCTGAGGCAAACGGACGGTGTGTGCCGCCCACCCCTGTGGCACACTGCGGGCAAGCCAGCTGCGGGGTGGGCACAGGCCCGAGGGCTCCTGCTCTCTTGCCCGCAAGGCTGCCAGGCTTAGCTGGCCAGCCTGGAGCTCCTGGTGGGCTTCCATCAGAGGCCTTTGGTACCTTCTAAGCCCTGGACCTGAAACCTCCCTTGTCAGCTTTAGCTTTCAAGGCTTCCCTTCTGGAACCTTCCTTCCTGGAGGCCTGGTGAGAAGGCTCCACCAGGCCCTGGGGCTCTGGGGCAGGTAACACCATCAGGCTGAGGCCCAGGGTAGGAGTGGCAGTTTGCTTTGGGTTTGAGGTGGGGCCTCCGGCCAGTGGGCTGGGAGGCCGTGGGGCTGGGCTGCCCTATTGGGTAGAGGGACAGTGACTTGATTGAGATGCGTCTCTTGCTCCGCTTGGTTTGTGTGTCACGCTTGGCTCGTGTGTCACGGCCCTCTGACCCAGGCCTGCTCTGTGAGTGGGGAAAATGAGAGTGCTTGAACTGCTCAGTGTTCTGGGGGGGCGGCTAGGCTTGGGGGTCCCAGCAGGGTCAGCGTGTGGCGGCTGCTGGATGAGGACGGTAGTGATCACTGCCTTGCACACGCCGAGTTCCTCGGGTGTATTTGTGCACTTATGCTCACACCGGCCCCTGGGGTTCCAGTGCGTAGATGGAGACTGAGGCCCTGGGTGCATCAGGTCATATGTATGGAACCCAGGGGACCTGTATCCAGGGCCGAAGGCCTTCCCCACATGCCAGGATGCCTCCTTGCTGGGCAGTGGGGACTCACCACCGGCGAGGCCGCGATAATGACAGCCAGTACTTACTTAGCGCTTGTGCTCTGAGCCCTTTGTGTACGTGAGTCCCTGTGAGGTGTTGTTCTTAATCCCCCATTTGACAGATGAGTGAACTCACTGCTTACCCAGCCAGTAGTGGCTGGAGCTGGGGTTGGAATGCAGGCTCCCTGGCCCTGGAGTGTGAGCACAGGTGTCCTGTGAGCAAAGCCCCACGGTGGCCAGGCTGGCTCCATGCTGAGAGGAGGGCCTTGCAGAAGTGGAGCGAAGATGCGTGTGGACAGAGCAGAGTGTGTGGTCCTGGGGGCGCAGCCATCCGTGGTGGACATTGGCTTCTCACTGGCCCATGGTCAGTCTCGGGAGCGTGGACTCAGCCCTGTGGAGCCTTGCTTTCCTTGCCTGAGACGGCCTGGCTGTGAGGAGCTGCCCGTCAGAGCTGGCTGTGAGGGCCTGACTACACGAGCCTGAAGTCCAGGGTCCACTGGGAATGCACCCGGCCCGGCCCTCCCCGGCCCTCCCCACCATCCAGCCCGACCACCCCGCACCCTGAGCTCTGGCCCAGCACCTCTTCCCACGGCCTTGGTGGAGGCTTCCAGCCCCTGGAGGCTTCCCCGGGCCCCAGTTGCCATGGGGGTTCCCTTTCCCTCAGGGTGCGGTGTGCCCCTTCCTCAGCTGGACGCCGGTTCCCTCTTGGCTTGTCAGTCTCCTCTACTGGCGGTTCACTTCTGCACTTACAGAACCAACAGAGATCATCACACAGGGATGATGAGCTTATCAAATAAAGAAGCAGAAATTGCTCCCACAGTCTCAGCCTCCCAGAAGTCATGCATATGAACCTTTGAGGGGTGGAGCCGTCTGCGCTCTTCCTAGCTGAGCACGGAGGACACCCATGGGATCCTCCGCCCAGCAAGCAGGGCTTAGGTCTGATTCCTGAACACTAAGCCATCAGTCCATTATCTCAAAGTGTTTGGCTTTGTCCCCATTGATATTGGGGTGCAGTATGGTGGTGGGGGCCGTCCTGGACATTGTAGGGTGTAGGCCATCTCTGGCCTCAGCCCGCTAAATACTCCCCATAGTGGTAATGGCCCCAAATGCCCGAACACATTGCCCTTTGTCCTCCGGGGGCACCATTCCTAGTTGAGAGCCCAGGTAGCTCATTTACTGTCCCCCCAGCCCTGAGAGGCCCCGTTTGTCGGAGTGGGCCCCTGCTCTGGGCTTGTGCTCCTGCCCCAGTCTCCTTGCTTCTTCGGAACCTGGCATGGAGGTGGTAAGGAAGAACTTTGGGGGGGCAGATGCCCGAGGCTAGCCTGGCATGGGGCCACGTGGCGGGGAAGGAAATCCTGAGGGCCCGAGCATTAGCAGGTCCCCCACACCTTTGATCCCGGGATCGCCCCCCTCTGCTGTGCCTGCCTTGATGACTCAGGACTTCAGAGATCTATGCTGTTGAAAGGAGAATTGCATCAGGCCAATAAAATAAAGAAAAATTAGCATTAGAAAGTTTTCATGTGAGGAAAATGAAGCAAGCTGTGTGAAGTGAAGTGTTTTTGGGGGGAGAAAGGTTGCAGAGAGGAGAGGGAGTTGGCTGGGAGGTAGGCTACCTGGCTGCGAGGCTCTTCGAAGAAGGGCTTCATCTGCCTGACTGAAGTCACCCCCCCAGCCCCCTCCCTACGGCCAGGGTTGGATATCTCTGCCTCTTGGAGCTAGTTGAACCCCACTGCCAGGAAAGTTATAGAAAGGATGCTTCTGGTGTATGCGTGGGTCCAGAATGAGGGCCTTAGGGTGGAGAGTGTTATAAAGAGCGGAGGTCTGGGGGTTCCTCTAATGCCCCAGTGTTAAGCAGGGCCCCCTCTGGGCCTGGGGAGCTGGATCTTGGTCCCCATTCAGCCTGAGCACGCTCTTGTCAGCATTCGGGCTAGCTGTGCTTGAAGGAGTCCGTGTTGAGAACTAGGGGGCAGCACACACCCTGCTCCTCACTGTGAAACCCGCGGAGGACACGGGCACGGAAGACCCTGCCTCCCCAGGTCAGTCTTTCCTGAACAGGGGCCCTCGTTGTCATCAGGTAAGGTGGTTATGAGTGCTGGCCAGTTCGTTGGATTCAGACTCTTGATGTTGGGCCATGGGGCCAGCGGGGTGATCCAGCTCTGTTTCTGCATCTACAAGGTGGGGATAATAGTAGCCAAGCTCCCACGCTGTCCTAAGGGTGAAGGAGAGAGTGCACGGGAGGGAGCGCTTAGAAGAGTGCCAGTGTAGTAAGTGCTCAGTAAGGCTCCTGCTTCCCCCTGCCTGCATTCCTGTTTCCTGCTTCCTGCTCCCTGCTCAGTGGTTGTGGTTGTGTTCTTGAAGGCAGCAGGCCTTTGGATCCAGGGACACCTGATGTCAGTGCAGGCCTTTGGCTGAGTGTCGTTGCTCTGGAAGGCAGCTGGGGACCCCAGCACCACAGGCTGTGAAGGGTCAGACAAGCATCTCAAGTTTTCTTGGAAGGCCTCTCCCTGGCTGGTGGCCTGGGAATTGTCTGGGAGAACCTCAGGGCTTGCCCCGGACCCTGTGCCGTGACCTCAGGCACCAGCACCTGGAGTGGCCCCGCAGCTCCGGCCCAGCACTGGCCGCCAGGCCCCTGACACAAGTGAGATAGGAACTGGCCGCTGGGAGGACTGAGGTATTACTGCTGATTTTCAGCTTAACTTTCAGCAGCAGTGCTTGAGAAATAAGATTTTGATCTTGGAAAATATGATTTAAAAACAGAATTGAAAGTCGCTTTTGTTTTCTCAACGATATTGCCCCTGACATGCCCGGGGCCAGCAGAGTGGCGTCCGAGCGAGCGTCGCTCGCGGCCCTGCTGGGAGGCGCACCTGTGTGGGTGTCCGACAGCCCCCCCCCCGGCCTTCACGGACCCCCCTCTCTTTTGTGGTTGCCCGCTGTGTCATCTTGGCCTTACACTGTCAGTGGTGGCCCTGCAGCCAGGGGAGGGGGCTGCTTCCTCGCCGACGTTTGGAAGAGCAGCATTAAATGTGTACATGCTGGCCTCATGGAGCTTGGGTCTGGTTGCTATACCCCAACACTCCCCTCCCAGGGGGGAGGAGGCTCCTGGGAGGACTGGGAACTCTGGATCCCCATGGGTCTCCCCGTGGAGCCTTCTGAGAGGTGGCCCTGGTCCCCTGGTGATGCCGGGATAACCCTCCCTTCCTGTTCATTTTTCTCTGTGCCAGGCCCTGGGGCCTTCCTCAGCAGACCTCTGTGCCCTCCAGCTCCCAGAGGGCTTGGTCAGTGGGACCCTGGAGGAGATGGAGGCCGTCGGCTCCTTAATTTCACGTTTCTGTGGGAGGGCAGGGTCCCTCCATCGCAGCTCCTGTCCTCTCACCCTCCCCCCTACTCAGGTCTGTGGGGGAAATGGGGTGGCCACTGTCCTGGGAAAGCCTGCAGTCCAGGCCGAACGGGACAGCTGGTCACCCTGGGAGGAGAGACCATGCCTTCCCCGTGCTCCACCCACACCCGTGCATGCCGTCCTGTTGCTAGGGTTTCTCCAGATGACACCATTTTGTGTCCAGCTTCTGTTTCTTCCCAGGGCCCTGGCTGTGAGCACCCAGAGCATCAGCAGCGTGGGGTAGTTTTCCGAGCTTTTCCCTTTCAGAGTTCACGGCAGCCAAGTGAGCCACACTTGAAACACGGGAAAATGAAATTCCTCTCCTGGACGTAGACGCCTTCCCAAAAGCAGTGCTGCCTTCGCAGACGGTGCCGGTGCTGCCAGGGGCCCGCCATCGTCCCAGTTACTTCGGGCTTGTTGGCGGGTCAGCTTCGCTGCGCCCTTGTGTTGAGTCACTGGACAGCCCCGCGAGGACTCTCCGGGGTCAGGAAACTGAGGCTGAGTGAGGTGAAGGTGTTTGCCCCAGGCTCAGGCTGGGTGAAGGGTCAGGCCGGGGCCAGAAGCCCGGTGGAGCAGTCTGCGGGGTTCGTAGGCTTCCTGACCGACGAGGTGTCGGACAGCCCGGGCCGAACCCGACAGAAGCCATACTCGGGCTGCTTCTGGCTTCGATGGGGTATCTTGCTGGGTGTGCAGGCAGCAGATCTGACGTCTTCCACTTCCTCCCGTGTGGCAGGGCTGTGTGCACAAAGCATGCGGAACTGGCTGGATGGCCGTGTTGGCTTTGCTGAATTCAGCCATGGGCAGCGTTGGAAAATGTTAGTCTGTTCTTTCCTTTTCCATCTCCCCTCCCCCTCTTTAAATTTTCATGATTAGAATTAGGGGCCGAGAGAACCTGTGGGCCATCTAGTTCTGGATGGCAAGTATATGACACACGTGCTACCACTCCTAAGTCCTTCTCTCCTGGTAGACATTGCTAATCAATCCTGGCCTAATCAGTCCTTGCTAGTGAGGCCCGGAGACAGCCACTATTAATGGATTGTTGTTGGCCTGCAGCCTGTCTCTCATTGTACCGCTCAGGAACCTGAGATCCAGGGACATTAAATGACCCTCAGGGGAGCCACTAGGATTGTAGTGATGACTCTCTGTTGAGAGATGACTTTGGGTTAAAAGTCTCACATCTAAACAGGGTATGGTATGGGGGAAGGACGAGGGTTTTGCACAACAGTGTACGGATCTGGGTCTAAATCCCAGCTCTGCCTCTTTCTGGTTTTAACTTCGAGTAAGTCACGTGACTTCTTGGAGCCTGGTCTGTGAAACTGGAAATTATAATCCCCACATCCCAGGGTTGTGAGAAGCAAGTGGCTGGGGATTCTTCAGCATCCCGCAGAAACCGATTGAGGACCTAGTGTGTGCCAGGCGCTGCCGTCGGCCCGTTGTGTGGTCATGCGCTGTGCGGACAACACTCCAACCCGGGGAGCTCAGCTGCCTCTTAAAGATGAGGCCTGACTCAAGTCATGCCAGTTTTATTCCTCTTTTCTGTCTGGAGGCCTGTGAAATCGTATTGTTTTATTGATTTTTAACAACTCCTCTGTCACGTCCACTTATATTTTGGCCTGTTTGTGCTCCACGTGACTCGCTTTGGGAAGTGATTTATTTTTTCTTTCATTCTCGTTCTTGTTGCCGTCCTCACGTTGCAGTGGGTGGCCATTCGGTCTGTCAGTTACAGATCATCAAAAACGCCAGAGTCTTCCCGAAGGGACGAATGTGCCAGCACATTGGGTCTTGGATTTTTTTTGGAGCAACACACTCCTTTTGAAAATTTGAGGAAAGCCACAGACCCTTCTGCTGGCGAAGTGATAAGATAACAGGCTCGTGGGATTTAGCATCTCTGACACAGGAATTCTCGGGGAGGCCTTCCTGGACCCCCACATTATAAACCAGTCTTGGGGGGGTCTGCAACACGTTACTAGCAGGAAGTGGAACTTTGCACAACATAAACATGTAAATGATTTTTTTTAAAGTTCCATTAAGTATGAAAGATCAAGATTTTTATTCAGAGTTCTGCTCCGCTGGCTGGGGAAGTGGATTTGTCCACACAGCGTTTTCTATGCTTGTAGAGCTGTGTTTAGTCTTCTTGGTTCTGGTGAAATATTTTTTTCTTTTATCCTAGTCTGGAGTTTCAAGGTTGGTACTTCTTGCCCGTAAAATGTTTATTTTCAGATTTAGAACAGTGGTTCGCTCTTCGATAAGGCAGAGCGCATCACCGAAGGCCCGCTGTGGTCGGCACAGGGTGACTCCGCCGGCATCACACGCGTGGCTCGGTGCTCAGCCCCTGTCAGCACACAGAGTGACCTTGGACCGCCTCAGCCCTCTGACCTGTGAAGCTAGGGGACAGAGTGGTCACCAACCCTGGGTGGCCAAGGCTTAAAGAATACTAAGCATAAAGAAATAGGAAAGGAGTGTGTCCAAGCAGGCCATGGTGGATTTTGTGTTCCATCGCCTTGAACTTGACTCAGAAGTGTGGATCCGCTGTGCTGGGAAGGGCTGGTGTTTTTATTGAGCGAATTGGGCAGGTTGCCTGGCAAACGGAGCCGTAGCGAGCCGAGTCCCCTTGTGAGGTGCAGGACACATGTGGCTCCAGGGGGTGGCAAGGAGGCTGACCTGCGTCTTTGGTCTTCCTTGGTGGGTAACCTTGAAAAAGACCCCAGTAAATGAGTTCCCGCATTGTCGTTGACTCTTCCAACGTGAACTGGGTGCCCATCTTGAGCCCATTCTGGAGTGAAACATGATCTAAGTGACTTGAGACAGAGAGAGTTTCAGGAGGCCATTTCAGATGTAGACATGGAATTCTGCTGGGCTGATTTCTTTGCCACTGAATTTTGCATTTGCATATTCTTAAGCCAAGAAAAGGAGTTGAACTTTCCCTTTTGTTTGCTTCATTACTCCCACCACATTTGGCAGTTTGGTGGGATGCGGTTGTGTTTTTTTATGACTCTCAAATTCTTTTTTAAAAGTGTGCTATGTGTATGGAGATCTCGTACTTCTCTGCACATTGTGGAGGGAGACCTGAGCCAGCACTCTGTCCAGCGTGGGGTGCAGGTTGCTGTGGGCCAGGCTCAGCGAAATAATGCAGCGGGATGCAGGTTGCCCTGGGCCAGGCTCAGCGAAATAATGGAGTCTACCATTTCTTGAGCACCTACTTGTGATAGGCGCTTGTGCATCTCTCTTGCAGCCATCCCCTGGAGTGGGTCGTGTCCGTGTTTCAGGACTGGGGACAGCCCCTGGCCTCCAGGATCACACAGCTGGAGGACTCAGAGCGGCAGTTCACACCCAGGTCAGGCTGTCCTGAGCCCTTGTGCTTTTCCCTAAGCCCCATGCTTCTCCTGTGACCTCCGGGGACTTTCTTGGTGTTTTTTATGCCCCCACCCTTGTAAGATTCCACTTAAGGAAAAATGAGTAGGCCTTGGTCGGCTAGCACAGGAGGGCCGAGAGAGAGAGCTCTGCTTCTCCAGGTCCGTGGCCTCATTGCTGAGCTCAGGTGCAGCCAAGGTTGGCCAAGTCCTCCCAGTCACTGGCCAAGGTGGCCTTCTCCAGGTGCCCAGCTCTGGGGTGAAGCTCATGCTCCGTCTTCCTCCACTGTGTGACATGCCAGGGCAGGCCTGGCTGTTGGAACAGGAAGGGAGAGTACAGAGAAAGTAAGTTTCTCATCAGTCTCTACTTCACGGAGAAGAAAACTGGGGCTCCAAGGGGTGGGTGACTTGAGCACGGCCACTCAGATGCAGCAGGAGAGGAGGCTGGGCGGGGCCTGTGGTGGTCTGAGCAGGTGCTCACTGCCCGTTTACTGGAGGAGGCGCGCCTCGGGAGCTGGCATCACGACCTGGAGGCATTCACGTGCCAGCATCTTCCTCGAGTCCGCTGCGGGTCAGGAGGTGAAAGAGCAGGTCACTGAGCCCACGTCTGGTCCAGTGGGGGCTCTCAACATCGTCTAGGCCAGTGCTCTTGTTTTCACCGTGGGGCGAACCGAGGCGGGGGAACAGATGCTACCCGGTCCCATTCCTCCCTCAGTATAGCTTCTGATTCTCTCCTTTTGTCTCCCATGTGCAACCGCAGTCTTATTTATTTACATATTTGAGGTTCTGAATTTTTTTTTTAATTGGGGTGAAAGATACTTAGCATTTACCACTTTGACCCTTTGTAGGCGCACAGTTCAGTGATATTAAGTCCATTCACAGTGTTGTGTTGCCATAGTCACCTCCTGTACCCCAAACTTGTCATCCTCGCCAGCACAAACTCTGTATGAACCCTTAGCCGCCCCCCCCCCCCCCGCCTCTCTTCTGCCTTCTCTCCGCATGAACGTTCCTGTTTAGGTACATCGTCCTTGTGGGGCTGGCTTGTGTCACTTAGCGTAATGATGTCAGGCCCCCCATGCTGTAGCATATCTCAAAATTCCCTTCCTTTTTATGGCTCAGGAGTATTCCGTCGTGTGAGTAGACCTCCTTTTGTTTATCCTTTCCTCGAGTGCTGCCACGTGTGGTGGCCAGCGGCTTTCGGCTCTTCGGATATACAGCTAGGGACGGCGCTGCTCTTTTAGAAGATGCTCATCTCCCCCCTCCCCCGTTATGTAGAGAACTCGGGTTCACTGTAGAAGAACAAGACAGTACAAATCCATGTGGAAAATGAAATTTGCCCAGCACACTGGCATGCAACGTTCCTGTGGGATGATCCCCTGTGTCTGCTGTCTTCTCCGTGCACGCAGGATTATGCTGCTCCCAGTCTTTGGTTTGCAGGGCGGGGATCTGCACTTAGAAATACAGAAACCTTTGTGCAAGGCCCTGGGACCAACGGAGGAGGCGCCACTCAGTCTCTGCAGCCCAGCTAGAGGTCGCCACCTCCAGGAAGCGTGCCTCAGGGCTGCAGTTGGAGCCCCGAGGGCCGCCCAGCATGGTGCCCAGCGCGGGTTGGCCCTCAGGAAATACTTGTCAAGTGAGGGAATAAAGAAATGAGTGAGAGAATTAATGAGTGAGATGAGCAGAATTAATGAGCCGACCTGAGGCTTGGGGTGGATGAGTGGCTGCGGGGGGCGGGGGGCAGGGGGTCCTCTCAGGCTGGTCCCTCTCCCCGCAGTCCACAGCGGGCCCACTGGGCAGAGCAGTGTGAACACAGTGAGCTGTCCTTCTGAGTCCCCGCTCACATGTGTCCCTGCGAAGCTGGCTCTGCAGCCCAGATTACTCCCAGCGGCAGGGCCAGTGCTCAGAGGTTTGTTCACGGTCTCTTGTGTGCCAGGCACGTGGTCAGGGGGGGTGACCAAAGCAGGGTACCCCCTCACCAAAGGACCTTACACTCCAGAAGGGGGACACTCTTGCACGTAAGCCACACTGATTTCGGATGGTACTAAGTGTGACAGAGTGACAAAGAAAGCAGATCTTTTTCTTTTTCCCTTCCCTTCCCTTCATGTCCCTTCTGTTTCTTGGTTGATTGGCAGCCAGGGATGTATGTATGTGCAGTTACTGGGTTCGAATCTTAGCTCTGCCACTTGCTAGTGATGACCTTGGCAGTGACCTTAAGCATGGTGAACCCCAGTTTCCCTGTCTGTATAAAGAAAGCTAGCGGAGGTGCCTGGGTGGAGCCCTGGATCTGGCTCCTTGCTCAGTGGGGAGTTGCTTCTCCCTCACCCCATTCGTGGTGCTCTCTCTCATTCGCTCTTTCTCTCTCTCTCAAATTAAAAAAAAATAATAATAATAATAGAGAGCTGGCGGTGCCTGCCTCCAGGGTTATGCTGAGGCTCAATGGTGATAGGCTCCTGGAGGACTTAACCCAGTGCCTCGCCCGTCCAAGTTGTGAGTTCTCAAGGGTTGCCGCTCTTTTCGTTATGACCAGGTAGTCATTGGGTAGTGAGGCTGCTGGCTCTGTGGTCTTTAGACGACCAGACCCACACTGTCCAGTTGTCGGGTCAGCCAGAAAGGGGCTTGGAAGGCATTGAGCATCGTGGACTGGGCACAGCATCGCTTCCCTGGACACTTTGGCTGAGGGAACAAATGTTCAGTACCCCCTCCCTGCATGAGGTTGTCTCCTCCCTGGGAACAAGAACAAAAGGGCTCAGCTCTGAAAGAGGCCCTTGTTCCTTCACCAAGTTCGGAAAGGCAAAGGCGAGTTTGTGCAGAAGGTTCCAGGAGCTCCATGGCAGAGCCAGACTCTCCCTTTCTCCTGGGCCTCACTGCGGGCCAGAGCCTCCTGGTTGGGTGACCGGGAAGACCAGAATGTGCAGGAAAACGAACAAAGAGGAAAACCCTCAGTCCGCCCTTTGAAGTGCCCTTGTAGGGCCAGACAGGGATCTTCTTGGGCACAGAGAGGTGGTTTTTAATTGAACAGATTTCCAGTTTGTCAGGCAGACCGCCTGGCTTTGCTGCCATTCACCGTGGGGGTGAGTCCTTCAGTATCTCGGGGTGTCAGGCCTTGAGCCTTACCTGCAAGTGAGGCTTGTGGCATCTTGGCCATCACTGCTGGGGAGGGGTAGGGGGGTCAGAGCAAGCACATGCAGGGCTGGGGTGTCTCACCGAGCGGCCCCAAGAGCACTGCCCCTCCACCTCTGCCCTGGGGTGCCCCTCCTCCATCTTTCTTCCCCGCCATGAAGGGTTTGAATGCTGTCCCTCAGAAATGCCATTTCTACCCAGGTTTGAGTCTGGGAAGAAAAGAAATTTAGTGCTTTACCTTTCTTAGTCCTCCTTCTTTTGTTTCCAGGGGCCTGGGTTCCAGTGAATAAGACCCTAAAATGCACCAGGGGCTCTCCGCGGCCCTCTGAAAGCTGAGGTGACCAGGAGACAGCCTTAGGGTGCCTGGCGGATTTGGGAGGGAGGGGTGGCCAAGTTCTTCTGCCCCGAGGGGCCCGCGTGGCTCTGCCTCCAAAATCAGAGAGTGGGCTCTTTCCCTCGCCCTCCCCACCCACTCACACACTCCGGTCCTGTGTGTGTCCTCCAGGTAAGGAGTACAAAGTGTGAGAGGCCTGGCTTCCTGTCCCAGCCCTCTCAGTTCCTTACATGGTGGAGCCTTCTGCAGAAGGTAGGGCAGGAACGAGAAAATGCCCCGGGTGTCTGCATCCTCTGTGCATGCTCAGTGATTAGACACCCATGCCTGAAACATGCACTTATAAAATGCCTACTGGGCACCAGATGTTGTGCCAAGGGCTGGGAATACAGAGATGCAGAGACTGATGGGGGAGCTGGGGGAAGCGCCAGGGTGCCCTGGGAGACAGCCGCTGAGCAGAGAAGGAGTCAGCTCAGGCTGGTGGGGAATGTGGGGAACAGCATTCCAGGCTGGGACCAGCACTGGCAGAGCCCGGAGGTGTGGCAGTATGGCCAGTCCGTGGGAGGGACATGCCCCTTGGGCCAGGAGTGTGCTGAGTGGGGTGGGCTCAGGACTTTGGACTCGAACATGGAAGCCAATTTCGTGGAATGTCCCCGAACACCTTGTTCCTTCCTGCTAAGCCTTGAAAAAGCCTCGTTCTTTGCCCTGACTTTGTCATCATCAGGTCTAAGAAGCTGGGAGAGGCCGGCCTGGTGAGGAGGGCGGGGCTTGGTTGGTTGCCAGCGAGGAAATGGCGTCTCTCCCTCTGCCTCTGCTGTTGCTGTTGAGGCTCCCAGGGGCCGGGCCCTTGACGTCATTTTGGGCCGGAAGCAGTTAAACCCAAGATAATGGCGAGAACTGTCTGATATTGGAGATGCTGGGATCAGTCTGTCGTGGCGAAAGGAGCGCTAGGCCAGTGATCAGAGTGGTGGTAGAGTTCCACCCCAGGCTCTACCCCTCACCAGCTCTGTGACCTTGGGCAAGAGGCTTCAGCTCCCTGAGCTTTCGTTTCTCATCAGTACAATGGCATGGATAGTGGTACCAATCCCCTGGGCTTCTGAGAGGATTCAGTGGGAAAAATGCACGTCCCACATTGGCGCTGTGCCCCGCACAGAGGAAGTGCAGGAGAAAGAGAAGCTCTTCTTGTTATTACTATTACTGCCATTATGCCTAAGACTGCGGGGCGGGGGGGCCTGATTGGGCCCAGGGGAAGAGTGGCCAGAAGGAGCTTCCCAGGCCAGGTGCCATGGAACGTTGGAGTCACACATTCCTAAGTTCAGGCCCTGCCAGTCTCCAGCTCTATGTGACACTGGGCAAGTTGTTGAGGTTAAACTGAGTCCATTATTTTCTTCT
The DNA here is from genome assembly GCA_004023965.1 of Spilogale gracilis. Classification (NCBI taxonomy): domain Eukaryota; kingdom Metazoa; phylum Chordata; class Mammalia; order Carnivora; family Mephitidae; genus Spilogale; species Spilogale gracilis. The sequence continues at coordinate 130,319 of PITA01000149.1, read as the reverse complement.
GTCTTAGTTGTCCCTCTTGGAATGGGATAGTACCGCTCAGCTCCCGGGCCCCTGCCTGCGTCTTGGGAGGCAGAGTACGGAGGGCTCCTTTCCCGGGGAGCCCCCTCAGATGAGTGTAGGCAGTGTACCCAGAGGCCTGCCTGTAGCCGTGGCCGGGTCCAGAGGCGCAGCCCTCTGCAGGTAAAGAGTGCTTCTCCCGAGCCCTGTTGGGAGCCTTGCCAGGCCTGACAAATTAACCAGAGCCCCGTGTTCTCTTTTGCAGAAGCCGTGAGCAGGAGGAAGGACAGACCACTTCCTCTACAGCCTTCAGATTTATCAGGCACGGCTTTTCACAGTTTCAGTTTGAAGAAAGTTTAAAAAAAAAAAAAAAAAGATTTTGAGAAGCATTAAATGAACAAAGTGGCCTCGTGTCTCTGTCCTCTGCTGCTTCCCCGGCTGGGACAAGGCCCGTCTGGGGCCTCGGGGCTGCTTGGCGGGGCCGTGGGAGCTTTCTTGGTGTACCAGGCTGCTGGCCGCAGGCGGGGGGGTCCAGGCCACTCTGCCTTGTGGCGGGGGGCGTCCACCCACCAGCCGGGTCGCAGAGCCACGTGTTTCAGACATTTGCCTTTAGAGCTGCTTTCTTGCCGCTCTGGAGAGAGTGCCAAAGATACGGCCTTGAAGCCTCCGACGGTGCCCAGGGAGTCGGGGCTGTGTGCGGAGGTGGACTCCTGAGTTAGGTTTGGGGGAACCACAGGGAACTGTGATTTGGTAAGTCAGAAGTGATTCCATACTGGTTTTATCTACTTGGAGCTCCTCGTTTATAAGTCAACACAGTTCATGACTTTCTGATGTCATCTTTTTGCCATCGGTCGCCCCGAGACTCCTGAGATCGGGGGAAAGGGAACATGAAGCTGGCTATCTGTTTGCAGGTGCACACACACATGTGCACACACCCACAGAGGTGCACGCATGTGTGAATCTATACACACACGTGTGCACGTCTTCAAAGATGGTATGTCACTTATTGGCATTTTACTACTTGTATTCAGATTTACCAGGTGTGCATGTGTATGATTTTGGACAAGTCCTGTAACTTGTCTCAGTTTCTTCATCTCTAAGGTGAAATCAGTAGTAATATATCTTCATTATTAATTTATTTTTTAAGGATTTTATTCATTTGAGAGAGAGAGAGAGAGAGAGAGACAGAGGGAATGTGCACACGCTTGAGCATGAGTTGGGGGGAGGGACAGGAGAGAGAGAAGCAGGCTCCCCGCTGAGCAAGGAGCCCACCGTGGGACTCGATCCCAGAACCCCAGGATCGTGAGCTGACCCAAAGGCAGGTGTTTAACTGACTAACCCCTCCAGGCACCTCAGGAGTGCATTGTGACCTGGGATTGTGGTCAGGATGCAATGAAAGAGTGCATGAACCAAGCCCAGGACAAGACCCAGGGTCCCAGAGGTACTTAATTAAGATGAGCTATTCTTATTTTTGGTGTCCCTTAGAGTGTCTTATCTTCAGCATTCCCACGGCACTTGGTTGGCTCGCGGGTTAGTGATTTGATCCATTTGCCCTGTGGGTCTCCTGGTTATGAGTAAGTAGTGAACCCCATGACCCATTTCACACTGCTGACCATCAGCTCTGTGCTATGCACTGTTCTAGAGCATTCTCACACGGCCTCTGCTCTCTGGAAGCTTGGAGATCATGGGGGCGGGGAGGTGACAGCAACCAAGTCAGCCATCTTAAGGCCCTTCAGAGGTGGCAAGTGCTGGCATGAAGATCAGACAGGGCAAAGTGGAGACAGATGGGCTGGGGGCACATTTTAGATAGTGCACCCAAGGAGGGGCTCTCTGATTAGGGACGCTGATGGAGGGACCAGCCCTGTGGGGATCTGGGGAGGAACATTTCAGGAGTCTGTATAGCAAGTGCAAAGGCCCTGAGGTAAAAGGCTGGAGGGGTCGGCAGGGGCCAATCATGACTGCCATGGCAGCCTCAGCGAGGAGCTTGGATTTTATTCTGAGTGACTTGGGAAGCAAGGGCACCACAGGATCTGATGACCTTTGCTAAGGCTGGTGAGAGAGGGGTCAAGGGCAGACTGTTCTTCTCTTGTCCCTTTGAGCTTGTCTTGGCATCAGCCTCAGTGGCCGCCCCGCAGTTGGTGTCAGGTCTGCTTACGTCCCGTCTCCTGCACGTGCCCTCGGTAACCTGATTTGTACAATGGGTCTGAGTATAAGGCCCCCTCGTCCCTGCACTGCCCGGCCTGGTGGCCCTGCTTCGCCGTATCCTTCTCCGAGGTCACTTCCTTTTGGCTCCCAGAGCACCAGCAGCTGATGCTTCGGTCTTGTTTGTTGTGGGGGAGGGGATTTAATTGCATTCCTCCTGAGTGAATGACACAGAAAGGGCAGGGGTATGTCAGCGACGCTGCTCTATAATTTGCGTGTCTGGGACGGGTTTCAGAGCTGAGCTGTTTTCCTCTGACCGGCAGCGGCTGGTGCCCAAGTCAACAGCGGGCACTCTCGACGTTGCCTTTGTTGTTTTTCTTTCTTCTTTCCTCTTCTTCTTCTTCTTCTCCATCTTCTTTTTTAAATAAATCTTTTTTTTTTCTTCCTGTGAAATAAAACTGGCGACTTGGATGTGGTGGGTAAGAATTAGTAGTTTCTGTCCCTTTGGTGTGGGAGTCGGTGGGGGTTGATTTAAACATTTATTTCCCATTAAGAGATTCATGGGCTTGGAAGCCAGCATTAGAAGTGGGGTCATCTCAAGTCCCGACTGGTGATCTGAGATGCCTGTGGGACCCAGGCCTGCCTTGGAGGGCGGCAGGGACACGTTGAGCAGAGGCTGCAGACAGGTGACCCACGGGCCAAGTCCAGTCTGCCCATATGTTTTCTTTGGCCCACACAGTGTTTTTGAAAAAAAAAAATTTTTTTTTTTTTTTTTTTTTTTTTTTTTTAGTAAGTTGTCTGCATTTAAAAAATTGGGAGTGTTTCCCTAAAAAAAAAAAAAATCTGGATTTCCATTTTCTAATAATAACAATAAAAGCAAACCCTTCTGGGTCACTGAGTACCTGGTGCTGTTCTAAATGGTTCTGTCAGTCTGCTCCTCTGATCCTCAGAACAGTCCTGTGATGCGGGTGCCTTTATTATTGTCCCCACCCTACAGCTGGGGACACGGAGGCCCCGGGAACCAGCGCGCTCCCGGCCATGCCCGCGTCCCTGTGTGGCTGGGCTCCTGCTCTCCACTCCACGGCGCTCAGGTTCTGTGCCTGCCTGGGGCTGGGAGCATCGGCCTTTGTCCCCTCTTGAGCCTGGAGAGGTGGAGGTGAGTGGTAGGAGTAGAGCTGCTCTCCTTCCATCCAGTCGCCTCTCACGGACTGAGGCTGCCCTCCGTCCCTCCTGCGCGGTTCCTGTTCACCAAAGTGCACCAGGGCCACGCCGATCCCGTGCCCATCCCACGCCGCTTCTGCTCTGCTGGCGGATTCCTGCCGGCTCCCTGACTTGAGACCAGACCTCTGGTGGGAGGTGCTAGTGAGGATCCCAGGGGGGGAACTGAGTCAGGCCATAGGAGAAGAGGGACCCCAGCCTCCTATCCCGTGTCAGCCACCTTGCTGTGGATGGGGAGCAGTGCCGGGTCAGAGACCCCCTCCCGCCCCCCCCGTGGGAGGAGCTGCAAAGGGTTCCCTGCTGAGGCACCCTCTTTGTGGGGCTTCCCTTCCTCGGGTTCCGCCCCTCCCGCCGGTGCCCGCTCTGCACCAGGGAGCACGCCCAGGATGGTGTCGGTGCTGAGGCCCCGTCGGCCTGACCGCCCCGCCAGTGCTGGGGGGAGGAGCCCCGAGGGGTCACCGCTACTGCTCATCTCTGTCAAGATGGCTGGTGGGTGGACCGTGGTTCTGGGGTGGCCAGGCTGGAGAGTGACTCACTTGGGAAGCTTTGAGATGTTTCACCTAAGGAGGCTTCAGCAGCGTGGAGGTGAGGTGGCCCTTTCCACAGAGGGCTGCGGCTTCGTGGATGGGGCTGCTGTGGCCAGCGTGGCTGGCCTTCCCTGTGGCAGAGTGAGTGTGGGCCGGGAGGAGAAGCCACCCTGTTTTGAGGCTTAACCCTTCCCTCTCTCCTTCCGCTGTCTCTCTTTCTCTGTGTTCTCCACCCCCATTTCTAGGTGCATTAAAAGAAAACCCTCTTTATTGAGTTTATTTGACATACAGTGAACTGCATGTTCCACCTTCCTTTTAAAATGCTCAGTGATTTCAGCCATCCACAGCAGGGGATAAAATAATATGTGCGTATGACCATAACCACCGAGGGTAAGAAATAAACTATGCCAGCCGCAGTCCTTGATGTCTCCATGTGCATCTCTTTCACTTCAACCCCTGCCTTTCTTTTGGCCCTGAATTCCTTATCATCGTCTTTGTTTGCTGGAGTGTGAAAGTTTACCCTGCTCCCTACCTGTTCCTTTTCTTCTTGTCATCCTCCCCTCACCCCTCCCTTCCTCTTGTCCTTACACATCCCAGGGGCAGTGCTCTCATCCCGTGGGCCTCCTGAGAACCTTCAGGAGACAGTGAAGGATACTTGGGAGAGAACTGCAGGCTGCAGTCCTAAGTTTTAGTGCCAACGTGCTGGATGTCTTGGGACTTCAGTAGGGCTCTGTCTGTCTGGTGGGGCTGAGATGCTTCGTGCAGCATTGAGCTGATCCCTGGCACATAGTGGGTCCTCCACAAATGTAGCTAGTTGTGATACCATCCACTGGTAAAACACATCCACTGATGTTGCTGAAACCATCAACCTTGGAAATGTTGGCTCTGAATTCTTAAGGGGCAGGTATTAGGGCATAGTGTGGGCTGTTGGAATCCCCAGGGCCTGGCCACTTCAACATTCCTGTTGAAGATGGCAGGGTGCTCTGCTTTGTGTGAAGACAGCCAGGCTTTCATCATCTGCAGTCGGACTTGATTTATCCTGCATTTGGGTTCAGGGTTGATATAATACTTAAAGAAAAGAAAAAGAAAAGAAAACAACAACAACAAAAAACAACCCAGCAGCTTAAACAAAACAGAAGTCTTTTCTGTCATATGTAAGAAGTCTAGGGTATAGGCTGTCATAGGAGGACTAGTATGGTTGCTTTGTATTCTTCAGGGACCCAGGCTGCTTCTGTCTTCTTGTTCCACTGTTGTTAGCACCTTTCCTCAATGTCCATCCAAGTAGCCACTCAGATTCCTACCATTGCATCTATATTCCTGTTAGCGGGAAGTGAGTGCCTGGCCGGCACAGCTGTAATTCCACTTAGCAGGAAGTGGGGTTGGTGGAGAAAAGTGGGGAAGGACTCCGACCCTTTTAAGGAGACTTCTGCTTTCATCTTTTTGGCCCCACCCAATCACATGGCAGCTCCTTGTTGCAAGGGAGTCTGGGGAATGTAGTCAGGGAGGCACATTGTGAACCTGGCACAGATAGACCTTAGAGTTTCTAGAGTAGGCCATTGTTTAGAAACCTGCTCACACCTGGAGTGATGGAAGGAACTAAGTCTTTGCACAGGATCCTGGGTAAGGACTAAGTTTTCTTCAGCAAATGTGTAAAGTAGAGCAAAGAACCATCTTACCCTTTATGGTACCGGAGATTAGAACCACAGTCCCCAGGAAAGTGTTGAGGGCAGAGATTTTGGCTTCCTGTATGTGGAGGAATAGCAGAGGTAGTGAGCCCTTCAAAGTGAAGTGTGCGAACAGAGGTTTGAATGGACGCGTGTCAGTCCGGGAGGCCACCGAGTGTATTCCAGATCTGGAAGGAAGATTCGTGGAACATCCTCAAGGAATGGCTCTCTAAGCAAGTTCATCCAGGGCTGGCAAAGGCACAGACTTTGAGTCATCCCCCCTCTCCCCATCCTGCTGATGGCAGTCATCCCTCGCCCATCCTGGGGCCCCACCGCACCCAAATGCCACCTGAGAGACCTCCGCAGAGCCTCTCTATTGCCAGAAGATGGCTCATGAGCTAAACCCACTTACCTACCTGCTTGAGTCCAGTTCTCATTTCTGCTGGTGAGGACGTTAAGGGCCAGACAGGGAAGTGTCGCACCCGGAGGTGCACGATGATGGCTGGCTGGGGACCCAGGGCTCCGGATTCAAGTCCCTTTTCAGCCACACCACTGCCCCTCCTCTGGGGAGACAACACCCAGAGCTGCAGGAATGGCCTCCTGGAGCCAGCCTGGCTGTGTCCTGTTTCCCCGAATTCAGTGCAGACAAGTCCTCCTCGGAGCAGGCTGGCGGGCCAGCACCTGCCGCCCACCCTAGTCTGGGCCTTGCTGGACACCTAGGAGTGGGGGACTTGGGCAGGAAGTGAAAGTGTACACCGGCCCTTTTAGTTCTGCTATTGACCCGGTGGGGTTTTTCCTGGGGGGAGGGGCGGGGATCCGCTGTGTTTTCTTTACTTAATCTGGCCTTGCCCCATAGAGAAAACAAACTCGCAGTCTCCATCCTGTTTGTAAAGAGGGCGTTCAGTTACTCGAAGCTGCTCGCCTGGAAAAACTGGGAAGCTGCCGCCTCCCCACAGAAGCGAGGTGTGTGTTGGGGACAGCTCAGATAGGACTGGGCTGCTCCATTTTTTTAGGACGGGGCGTGTTTGGACTGTCAGCACACGACTGCTTAAATTGTGGTGAAATACGCGTAATATAAAAATTTCCCATCTTAACCATTTTTTAAGTGGGCCGTTCTGAGTACATTCGGTGGTGTAAGCATCACCATGTCCGTCTCCAGAACTTTGTCATCTTCCCGGATTGAATGTGCACGCATTACCTGCGAGCTCCCCGTTCTTCCTCCTCACCCCCACCCCGGGCTGCCACGTTTTGCTTTCTGTCCCTCTGAATTTGAGTGCTACAGGCTCCTGAAAGTTGGCTTCAAACGGTATTTGTCCTTTTGTGTCCGGATTATGATTTTTTTTTTCTTTAAACTGAGGTGAGATTCATTTAACATAAAATCAATCATTTTAAAGTGAACAGTTCAGTGCAGCTTGGTACATTAATGGTGTTGCGCGACTCCCATCTCTGTCTCGTGCCAAAGTATTTTCCTCAGCACGAAAGGAAACCCTGTGCCCACTGACAGTTGCTTCCCATTTCTCCCAGCCCTGGCCCTTGGCGTACAGTTTGAAACCGGTGAGTTTATATATACTAGCCACTCTGCAAACATATGCCGAATGAATGAAAGAAGATCATCGCCGGTTGCTGAAAGCATGTTGGAAACTTGGGTTTCCCGAGCATCCGCTCCATGCCAGGTGGGCGGAAGCATCTGTTTCTGCCCTGTGTGTACCAGGGTGACATAACCCTCGAGTCCGGACCCCAGCCTAGAGACACGGATTGCGCTGGTCTAGGGGAGGCCCAGACGCTAGCCTTTCCACAGAGCTCCTGAAGTGATTCCAGTGTGAGAGTCACAGATAAAGAAAGCAGGTTCAGAGAGGTTAGGCCACTTACCCAAGTTCACATAGCCTCCAAATCTTTGAGTCCAGAGCCCTGACCTGATCCTTCCTCCTGCTTCGCTAGTCGGTTCTGTCGTATGTGATTGCACAAGGGGGGCTGGCAGCTACCCCAGTGTATGCTGTGGGATCAACTAACCACAGGCTATCTTGCTAGCGTTTGTGGAGTGCCGACTGTATGCCAGGCACTGTACGATTGACGTTTCCTTATTGGACCTCTCAGGAACCCCCCGCAGCGTGAGCCGGCACCAAAGGGGATGTGATGACTGGGGAGAGACATACCGGGGAGACAGATGGGGGCTCCCTTCAACCATCATGGTTGGTGGGGGGCTCCACCAAAGCAGAGGCAAAAGGGGAGGTTGGCTAGAGTGGTGTCGGTCTGAGGGCCAGACTCGATGCTGGACACGGGAGAAGCTGTGCCTCCTTGAAGGCTTTGGCTTGGCTGTCCTCTTCCTTCGGGAACATTGTGTCCCAGGGTTTGTCCCTTCCCTCATGTCTGTGTTTGCGATCTGTGCTGTAGGACTCATCCCTTCAGCAGCTATTACTCAGACCTGATTGCCTGGCTCTATGAGGGTGCTGTGCACTTGTGGCAGACAAAGGCACCCTGTCCTTTGCTCCACAGGCCCGAGGTCTCGGCCAAGGCATAGGTCAGAGTGGCAAACCCTTCCTGGAGCGGGCCGGGCTCCCCGGCTCTGCGGCCGCTCTCACCCAGGCTCACAACACTTGTAGGAAGTCGTAGGCCCTTTGGGAGGACCTCTGGGAGCGCTGGGAAGGCGACACAGGCACTTTAGGAAATCTTTCCAAGGTTGCAGAGCTCAGGAGAGGTGGGGGCTGAAGCAGCCGGGGCCGCCTGGCTTCAGAGGGCGAGCTCACAGGCTCTGACGTGATTACGAAAGAGGAAGTCCCGGGGCATCTGCGTGGGGTGATGCCTCGCTGCGGCCAGGGCAGGCCCCCTCTTGAGCTGAAGCTGCAGGCTGTGGGTCCATTTCCTAGAGCTGCTGTAGCAAAGGCCCACAAGTGTGGCTTCGAACACCCTTGGTGGGGTCAGCAGCCCCAAAATGGGCCTCGTGCTGCCCAAGTCAAGGTGTGGCATTCCTCCTGGGAAGAATTCCGGTTTCTAGAGACTGCCCAGTTTCCCTGGCTTTCCCTGGCTTCACTCCACCCTCTGTGCCTGCTGTCCCATGTCCTTCCCTGACTCTGCTGCTCCTGCCTCCCTCTTCTGAGGCCCCCCTGTGGCTTCAGGCCCACCCAGGGCATCCAGCACGGTCTCCACCTCTGACGAGCCTTGACCTGACCACGCCTGCAGAGTTGCATTTACCAGGGAAGGCACCATATTCGTAGGCTCTGGGGATCAGGACTGGGACGTCTCTGGGGGCTGTTACTGTGCACCTCGCTGCGGGGCAGAATGGGGCCGGCTGGGGGCCTGGGCGGGAGAGTGGGCGTTTGGAGGGGCTCCTGGGTGTCTGAGTGCCTGGAGCGAGGAGCAGGAGGGTGCTTGGTGAGCCACACAGGCTGGTGGAGTGCATGCCGGGGGCTGAACGAGCCACCCTCCAGACTGGGAGGCAGACACTGCTCTGTGACTTCTGAAGGCAGTACCTGTCTGTCTGAGCTGTGAGGACGCAGGACGCAGGACGCAGGACTTGCTGTGTGTCTTGGGGCTGGAGGCTGCAGCCTGGCCCAGGCCCCTGCCCCACCCCCATGCAGGAGCGGCCCAAAGACCCAAAGGCCGGAAGACGGGGCTGGGCGCTTGGGCGTCCTTGAGGATCCAGCGGACTCTGAGAGGGAAGGAGTTTGGCTCTGTGGAGTCAGGCCCCATGTAACTGCATCTGTCTGCCCACTTCTCTGGAAGGTGGCATACCTGGGCTTTGGAGTCAGTGGAGCTGAGTGGATCCAGTCTCCACCACATTCTAAGCTGAGCCCTTCCTTGAGGCTATCTGTGGGGTGTGCCTGGCACAGAGCGGGCCCACTCGCTCATCCAGCAGGTGTTGCTGGAACAGCCACTGTGTGCCAAGCGGTGCTTGGGCACAGAGCCGAGCAGACAAGGTCCTGGCCCTCCTTAGGCTCCATGGGGGAAGAACATGGAAGAGGAAGTAGAAAATCTTGTCAGCTGCTGAGAAACGCTGTGGAGAAAAACGTAAGAGGATAGGGAGGGCAGAAGTGCTGGTATGAGTGGGGAGGGGTGCAGCGTCTTTCTGTGGTGGCACGTTAAGTAAGACGGTCAAGGGAAGATCTGGATGAGAAGGTGACGTTTGAGCACAGACTTAAAGGAGGTAAGAAAGCAAGCCATGCAGTTATCTCGGCATGTGCAAAGGCCCTGCGGCAGGAGTTTGGTGTTTCCTAGGAATGCAGGGAGATGAATGTGGTCAGAGCAGAGCGAATCAACTTGAGGAGGGTGGTAGGAGTTGAGGTCAGTGAGTCACTGAGGAGCCAAATGGTGTAGAGCCTTGCAGGAACTTAGGTTTTGACTCTGAGGGAGAAGAGAGCTGTGCTAGAGCAGACAGGCAAGAAAATGGAAGCTCAAAAGCTCGAAAACGCCTCCATCTCTTCCTTTGCTCTCTCTTTCCCTTTCCCTTCTTGTGCTGCCCACTCTGTTTTGTGGGAATGGCCGGCCTATTAAGGCCTGCAGCATTGAGCCCCGGGTCCCACCTTGCCTGCAGTCTGATCTGGGGTCCTGACTTTGCAGTCCCCTCCTCCGGGCAGCCTCGGTGCTGGTCAGATACGGTTTTTGCTATTTATACAGCACAGTGGTTTACAAACCCTGCTTCTAGAATTTCACAGTCTCTCCTGCAGAGTGTTGTCTCTCCAGGCAGATAATGGTGATTATCCAAATCGAAGGACAGAAATGAAGGCTGTAAGATAGAATTCTCCACATTTCAAGTTTTCTACCTGCTACATTTCCCCTTAAATGTGGGCGCCCCAATGGAATCCTGTGTAAGGGAGCATTTTACAGCTACTGAATTGGTTCTTATTTGTTGGACCACCTACTCTGGGGGGTTTTCTGTCAGGTGGCAGATTTGGTGGTGAAAAAAACAGGTGCCTTTTCTACCTTCTTCTCTGTAGCTTTACAGAAAGCAAGAAAATAGGTCAAAATGGTTCCAGATGTGTTAGGACGTCTTCCCTTTCCACACATTACCCTAGCTCAGGTTGGAGGACCACCTGGTGGAGGCTGTCCTTCCCTCCTGGGTCCTGTTGGTGCCACGTCCTTCTGGCCAGGTCAGTTTTGGTGACGAGGCCCAGGCAGTGGTAGAGTCTCATTTGCCAGCCTGAGGAAGAGTTGTGAGAGGTGCCAGAAGCAGAAATCGCCCAGCAGTCCTCAGCAGGCCTGGCAGTGCGGCCACAGCCGCCTCTCTCCCTGAGTGGGGGCAAGGGCATGTTGATGCTGATGGAGAAAGATGGCCCTGTCACAGAAATCCCCACATTGAAACCCTCTCCTCTTGCCCTCGGTCCCCACAGAGGGGAACTTGAGGCAGGGCTGCGTACACACCACGGGTGTACACATGGAGTGGCTAGTTAAGGACCATTGACCAGACTTTGGCAGACTTCTTAGAGATGGGAATACTGGCAGATTCAAGACCCAGGGGCCCTGGACAGGGCTGAAGGTGCCTGGTCTTCCTCCTTGCTGGGCCGTCTTGGGTTCATTTCTGGCTTCCTTCCTCCCCTGCCCCCTCCTGAGAATGTGCTTTGCCCAGCGGCACCATCTTTCCTCCCTTCTTGCCTTCAGGCAGCGGCTGAAGACCCCTTTTCTGTCCAGGTGTCGCTCGGGCTCCTCCCCAGGATTGGGCTGCAGGTGATGGGCGGTGGGGGCCGGGCTGCGTCCCCGTCATGACACCCTCTGTCGGAATCACTGCAGAGTATTGTCGTGCCGTGGGAACCATGCTCCTGTGACAGACGTTTGAGTTGTTTCTAAATTGTCCTACTGTAGTACGTTCTCCATCCATCTTTCTGTGAGATCTTGTCCGTCAGGAGATCCTGCAGGGGCTTCTCAGATAGCTGGGGAGCGATCCCCCCAGGTGCTTCGTCTAGCTCAGCTGGCTCAGTGATTTCTGCCGTTTGGTGTCTCTGAGCTGTTTCACAGTTTTAATGATAGAAAGATGATAATCATGTAAATGATTCTTGTCCATAAAAACGCCAGCTAATGGTGCCTGCAGACACAGTTGTTTGCTGCTGGACAGCACAGTTTGTAAACACTCGGGGTGACTGGTGGAGGTCTCCGAAGATTCTAGGAGGTTTCTGACCAGTCTCTTGTCCCTGTGGACTCCAGGGGAACTGTTGGCTTACTTAGCACTAATGTGTGGACACCCAGTCGAAATAGTAAAAAGAACTAACATTTGCTGAGCACTTGGAATATGCCAGATGTTTTTCTCAGGGTTTCCCGTGTTCTGTATGCAGGTGGCATTTTACACAGATGACAAGCCACCTGACAAAATAGGCATTCTGATTGTCCTCCCCGCTCCCCTGCACCTCCTACAGATGGGGAAGTGGAGGCAAGAGAAGTTGCCAGAGGTAATCTGGCTAACGAGTGACTGAGGGGCTTCACCTGCTGGCCTGCTCGCGTCACCCCAGAGAGCAGGCACCCTGGGCTTTGGCCTGGACCCTGTGTCTTCCTTCACTGTGCCACTCAGCTGTTCTGATCCTGTGTCGTGGGGCCGATGACCTCGAGCCCCCAGCCCTGCTGCCAGGTGGCGAGGTGTGGGATTGAGCCTGGCGCCACGCCTGGCAGGCTGAGGAGGGGGCTCAGTGAAGGCCACGCTCAAGCCTGTCACCCCGTGTTCTTTACAGGTTGGTCTGCACACACGTCACCTGCTTGGTCAGAGTGAGGGCGTGTGCCAGACTTCACACGTGTGTCCCCAGGAGGAAGACCAGCCAGTTCTGGCGTGGTCGGGCTTTCCCGAGCCTGAGTGGCCCGTGGCTGGTGGGCCTGAAAACTGATGGAGAAGTGTGCACCCTCGGGCCAGGGCCGCCCGTCTGTTCTACCCGCCCTTCTCACAGCAGCCCTGGGAGGTCGATGTCATTGGCCTCATTGGGCGGAGGAGGGAAACAGGGCTCATTCATTGGTTCCTGGGCTCCTTCACTCATTCACCTCACCTGGGCCAGCTACACCCTGAGCCCCAAGACACAGCCACGCGTAGTGGAGCTGTGCCATGGGTGCTCACTGGGGCAGCCGAATCGATGAGGCCACAGAGCTTAGGAGGTCACACAGCCACAAGTGCCGGGGCTAGACCCCCGTGCTCTCTTGAGCTGATTTGCACTTGAGCGCTCTCCGAGTAGAAGTAGAAGGCCCCTGTCCCCATCGCACAGTTTCTGGGTGTCTGTAGCCTGCGGGGCCCCTCACCCAGTCCCCAGAGAGAGCTGGGCTCCCCAGGAACTAATTTCTTAGGAGAACTTTATGGCTCTTAACTCCCTGAGCGGATCCAGATGTGTTGTGTGGCAGCGCTGCCGATGTCCTGGCCACAGCCAGCCCGGTGTGGAAGCCCGGCCCCGGCAGCCACCGAGTCTGGGAGTGAAGTAAATGAGCGAGTTGTTCTTGGCCGTTTTCCCCTCATCTCAACCCAACTCAGATCAGACTCGGGCTCTGACCTCCAGCATCGCACATTCCAGTGTTCGCCTAGCCTCCTGGGATTCCGGGCCTGCGCGCGGCAGGAGACGAGCTTATTGGGGGGCATGGAGTGGGACAGGGGAAGCATTCTGGAGGGAGCGTGAGATGTGGGGGGTGAGGGCAGCTGAAACAGCTGCGTTCCTCCAGCCACCAGTCCTGGGAGAGGCAGAGGGGATGCCTGCTGGGCGGGGGGCCGGCCTCTAGCTGAAGGGGGGTCCAAGGAAAGAGGCAAAACCGGCTGAGTATCTGGGGCAGGGGCTGATTTGGGCACCCTGGCCCCCCGCATCTCTGCCCTGTGGGAGGGGCAGCAGGCCAACCTCCCAAGTGCTGGGGGCCTTTCCAGGAAAGGACCTGGATCCCTGAGGTCTTGAGGAGCCTGGTTCAAAGCTGGGTGCTCAGGGGCAAGAGTGCTGTTGACTCCCCTGCCCCCGCCAGGTCCGGACCAGACCACACAGCCCGCAAAGGTGAATCACTTTGAAGTGATGGGGTTCCGGGGCCTGTGGCAGGCAGAGGGAGCCAACTTGGCGGGAATGGGCAGGTTGGGCTGGCTTGTCCCACTTGGCTTCCGGGCAGCTCCTCCTCTCCAACTGCGAAGGAAGCCAGAGACTTGGAGGGCAAGGCCCTGAACTTGGGGGTCAGAGAGCCGCTGAGTTCAAATGTCACCTCCTAGCTGTGTGACCTTGGGCAGGTCATTTAACCTATCTGAGCCTCATCTGGCTTTCTCTGCAGCGAGTGGGCATCCTTGCACCACCTTCAGAGGGTCTTTGTGACGATCAAAGGAGAAAAGTCCCTGTGAAGTAATCACCTTGGTGTCTGGCCCCAGAGTCGTCCCACACGAGAGCCTTGGGAGGGCGTAGCCCCGTCCCCTCGTCAGAGCTGCCCCCCGCGACAGGCAGGAAACGTGCAGGACGCAGGAGAGACCTGCTCGTCCTGCCAGCGGTCATTAGAGAATCTGCTTATACCCCGTCTCCCGGAATTGCCGCCCCCAGCTCCCGCCTGCACCAGCTCTGAGGGGCCGCCAGTATGCCCCGCTCCTTGGGATTACTGTTGTGGACTATATGGTGTGTGTCTGCTAAAACTGAGAGTATTAATTAACTAATTAATTAACTAATTACTGGCTACATGATCAAAGCACCCTAAAGCCGAGAGACATGAATCAGTAGTTTCGAGTTCGGATTCCAGAGCCAGTCTACGTGGGTTTTGAATTGCCTTTCTCCACTTCCTAGCCGTGTGACCTCGGGCCACTTCCTGAGAGTCTCTGTGCCTCAGTTTCTCAACTGTGCAGTGGAGATGACATGGTCTGCGTCACAGGGATGTTGGCGGCATGCGGCCCATGCGTAGAGCGGGGGCTTGCTGCACAGGGCGTTCTGTGTTGGCTGCTGCTACGGCGATCACTCCTTTGTTCTTCGACAAGTCTTGATTATGGGTCTGGTGCTCTCTGGGGGAGCGTGGGGGAGACGCCAGGCTCCTGGGGCTGCCGCAAGGGTGCTCTGTCAGTTCCCTCCCCATGGTGGCCGCCCCTGGGGTCCCCTGCTTCCCTCACTTTGCCCCCAGCCCCAGCGCAGCTCTGGGGGCCCCCGGGACCCTGGAGCCTCCAGACCCCCTTCCGGCAGCTCTTGTCCGGCCCTTGAGTCACGGTGCTGTCCCGTGAGCCCTTGTGATCTTGGCGGCATGAGGAAGCATGGCCCGTGCGGGTAGAGTTGGGATGGTCAAGTCGGCTGCGTGCTGCTGTCACGGGACTCCCGATGCTGGGCGGGCGCCGGACGGGACGCTGGATGGCCTGCCGGTCAGGCATGCGTGATCCATTCACGGCTCACTTTTTTCATTCAGGTTTCCTTTTGCTCTCTTCCTCTTCTTTTTGCTGTCGTTCATTCTCTTGTCATTCATTCATTTTCCACTTTGTCTGGTGTCGGGTGTGTGCTGGCCTCACAGGCATGGGAGGTACAGCCCTGAGCAAGACCTGTACTGAGGCCACCCAGCGGGCTCTCAGAGGCCAACTTGAGGGGGCAGGGCCAGCTTCCTGGAGGAAGTGGCATCTAAGTGGCCATTTGGAGGAGCTGGAGTTCCTGGGTGGAAAGGGGAGCTGGGGTTTGTTCCCCGTATAGGGGCCTCACCTGCAGAAGCTCAGGGTCACTGAGGCAAGGAATGAAGTTCCAGACCCCTGGGGGAGGTGATGCTTTCTTCTCCCCTACAGTGAGATGCATCACTGGGATGCAGGGGTCTAGGGGAGAGGACAGCAGCAGAGGCCTTGTTTGTGGGGCCTGTTCCAAAAGCGCCGCTGTACCAACAGGTCGGGGAGCCCTTTGAAAACAGGCAGGGACTTGATACGCACGATCATCAAACTGACCCGCGCGGCTGCCCTTCCCCTTAGGACCCAGCCCCTGGGGGGTCTTGCTGTACGCATCTGGGCTTTGGAGCCCCCATCCGATCTGTAAAGTGGCCCTGCCCAGCCTGGCTTGGGGTCAGGGAGAGAGAGGAGCTGCGTGTGCGCCGCATGCCCAGCCTAGGAGAGGGTTCTGCGAATGACCGCTCCTTCCTGCCGGTGTCCAACGTCCCAGTCCTGGCTGGTGCTGGGGCAGGGGATGCAGGGGTGGCGGGAGTGTCTCCCTGGCAGGAGGAGTCACTGGAGGACGTCCCCAGCCATGCAGTGCTAGGAATTGGGCTTTGCTTCTTCCAGGGGTTCTAGAATCCAGTAGACATACTGAGATGTGTAGTTGCCATTTCGGCACGGCAGTCCGTCATGTTTCTGGCCAGCAGGCTTCTGGTGTCTTCTCAGGGCCAGCCTTTTGGTCGCTGGGGAACAGTCAGGGCACCTGAGAGTGCGTGGGGCTTACGGACCCTGTGGTGGCCTGGCCAGAGGCGTGTGGTGTCCTAGAGAGTGAAAGGTCACGTTGACCTTTGGTTAAATGTGGCCAAAGGTTCCTGTTCCTCTGGCAAAATCATCACCACTGCTTATTAATCAATTAGTTCTACATATATTGAGCTCCTACTGCATGCTAGGAAGATGGCATCACCACGAACAAAGTCCCTTTCCTCATGGTTGGAACCTGCCCCTGACCTGATAAGACATAGCTTGTTGGGTGTGGGTAAGGACCAGGAAGAAGACCAAAGCAGGGTAAGAGGATAGGAATGTCCACGATGTGAACAGGGGCATTTGCCAGATGAGTTCTTGAGCTGAGATGTGAAGGAAGTGAACGGGGGGCCACACGGGTATCTGCGGTAGGACGTTCCACACACGGAGCAAGTGCAAAGGCCCTGAGGGAGAACGTGGGGGGCTCCGAGGAGTGCATGCTTAGGCCAGGCAATGGACTGGGTCCCCTTTTATCCACTAACTCCGAGAGGTTATGGCCATGTCACCATTCCTGTGCTGTGTTGGCTGTGTTGTAGCTCAGGGTGAGTCCGGCCACAGCCAGTAAGTGGAGGAGTCAGGATTCAAACTGGGGGCGGACGGCACAGCCTCGGCGCATGCGTCTGTGCTGCCGTCTTCGTCTGCGTTGGGCCGCAGGACTTAGATGAGGGACCCGTGGTCAAGGTGTGTCCTGCCCCGTGTGTGGAGCCTGGCGATGAGCAGGTCAGGGCATTTCCCCTGTGGAGGCTCTTGGCTGTCAGCCCTGGTGGCCGCTAGGTGATGTGGCCCTGATCCGTGCCATGTGTCATGGGGGCCGGCAGCTGTGGCCAGATGCCCAGGGGGTTGGAGCGCTGGTGTCTGGTGTCGGCCTCATAGGAGCCCAGGAGGACAGGCCTGGAGGGTCTGGTGTGGGGCCTGGAAGGCCCTCCCCAAAGGGCCTGGTTTGAGTCCCATCTCTGCCACCACATGGCTGTGTGGCCCCAGGGAAGTCACTCCCTTTATGGTTCCTCATTTTCATCTTGCTGAAAATGGGGTCATTAAACTCCCTGCCCTTCCCTCCCTTCAGGAGCTTTTGGAGGATCAAGTCAGATCATACACGGGGTAGCCTCTTGTCACCTCTGAGCCCTGTGCACGAGAATCCTGGTTTTCCCTTTATTTAATTGCAGAAACAGAATCAAAGCAACATTAAAGACAGTTTAAAAAGAAAAAAACAAAAAGAAACATCCTTTACTTCCAGGTCTCCCACTGGAACCTGACCACAGACCCCGTGCCCCCTGCCGCCCAGCTGGTGGGGATGAGTCCGTGCTCTCCGAAATGCGCCGCTCGCTCCCCCAGACTCCAGAAGCACAGAGACTCTCCGAGCTGAATGGGTCTGGCTGTCCACACTTACTTGTGTCAGTTTTCTCATCGGTGCTCTTGGTTTTTGTCCATAGATGTGGTTCGTACAGGTTTCCGTTTCTGTTCTTGCACTGTCCATTTTATTTTGTGTCGTCTTCGCAGCGTTATTTTTGGTGGCTGCATGCATATTTTTTGAGCGTGTCCCCCGCCCCGTTGGTGGGCTACTGAAGGCGCTGCCCGCCCTCCCATCGGCAGTAGGGGAAGCCGTCGCGAAATCTGCGTGCTTGTGGCTTCGTGCCCTCTTTCCTTACGGTGACGGATGGTTGTGTGGGAAAATTCCCAGGAGACAGCCTGGTTGGCCAAAGGGGCGTGAACTTTTCATGGGCTTTGGTATCGAGGAGGCTCTGCTGCTTTCCAGGGCAGGTGAGCCCCTCCGTAGTGCCCTGGGCAGCACAGGGAGGACCTCGTGCTCACACAGCTCAATCAGCTTTGGGTTCTATTGTCTCTCTTGCTCTTAAATTAACTTTGCAGATAGAAGATGGTGCAGGGTTGCCTGTCAGTAGTCAGCAATTGGCTTTGAGACCCATGCCTTAGTGTCCTCAGCCTGTGGTGTCCTTTTTGCTTCCACCCCTTGTCTCAGCTGTCAGCTTCGCTGTTAACAACGGAGATCCCCCAGAGTCCCCTCCAGCCAGGGCGAGGGGTGCAGGGAGCAGCTGCGGAGAGGGGCTCCCCCAGGAGTCATGTGGGTAGCATGGGCAGAGGCTTGGGGACAGGCATGGGGGGAAGGGGGATGAGGGTGCTGGAGAGAAAACGGGAGGAACAGAGACTTAAGCAGGCAAAAAGAGACCCCGGAAAGAGCAGTGGGGTTAAGGTGAAAGGTGGGGTGTGGGTGTGGGAGAGGATGGGGCTGGAGGTGGTGCAGAAAGCAGGAAGGGGCAGCAGAGGAGGAGCAGGGGCCTGGGTCGGGTGACAGATAGGCAAGTAGCCAGAGACAGACTGACAGCAGGGGGTAAAGTGAGGAAGAGAAGGGACAGAGAAGGGGGGAAGGCTGGGGAGTGGGCTCATTTGTAAATGCTGTTGGTTTGAGGTCATTCCTGTCTCTGTGGCTAGAAGGCCCTCTGAGCCTGGTAGGACCAGGGCGAGTAGGGGGCAGGGAGGTGGTGTCCCTCCCCAGGCATGTGGCCCCGGCTCGGCCTCTGGCGAGGGCAGTGTTCCCACGGGGAGCGAGAGCATTGTCTGTGTGGGGCACACGGGGGGACGCTGGCACGGAGTGCAGGAGCCACTGGTCCAGTCCTCCCCAGGGGCCGGGTCAGGTGCCCAGGTGATGGGGCAGGGGAGCGGTGGGGCGGGCTGGGAGACCCGGCGAGTGTTCGTTTCCCCTGTACCTGCGAACATCCTCACGTGTGCGCGTGAGGGAGGACTACGTGCAGTGGGGTCAGCGCAGCGCTGGGAGCGGGCCTGGCATGGGGGACAGGTGACCGTGTGGCCCGAGGGGCTGCTCTCAACAGCCGCTCAGCAGCCAACATCCGGGAAGCCCCGACCCACGGCCTTGCCCCCCTCCCCCCCAAGCAATGCGGCTGATGCGGTCTGATCGCTCCCACCTCCCACACGGGGAGACGGAGACTCCGAGATTCGGAAATGATAACGATAGGAACGGTGGCCAAGCGGATGCCGCCCCCCCCCCCCGTACTCATGAGGCGCATGGGCCGTCTGCAAGCCTGCAGACCGGGGGCCTGGCGGATGAGGACGCGAGCTTGAAGAGGAGCAGCGGGAGCTCGGGGCCGCGGGTCTCATGGGGCCGCAGCGCCCGGTTGGACACAGATCCCCCTGGAGCTGGAGCCCCGGCCAGGCCCACCATCTGCCGCACCAGGGCCAGCTGATGAACTGGAGCTTTCCAGGAGTCTTAGGAAAGGTGATTTCCTTATCAGCTGGTTTTTTTTGTTGTTGTTATTTTATTTTTTAATCTCTAAATTAAATTTTTTTGTGTCAGTGTGTGGAACTGCGATTCCGTATGTGATCGGTGGGGTTGAAGCCAGAGCCGCGGCTCAGAGTGTTGGCGGAGGCTTGCCTCTAGGCGCCGTCCTCGTGTGCAGACCGGTCACCTGGGGAAGCAGGGACAGGTTAGGTGGGCGTCAGGCTCCCCCGGCACGGCCGGGTCTCGTAGGTGTGCTGGCCTCGGGGAAAGCCGGGCCACCTCTAGCCTGCCAGCCGCAGTGCTCTTCCTCCGTCTGCCCCTCGCGGGGCCATGGGCACCCACAGCGGGTCCTGGTCTGAGGAGGGCGCTTCCAGACATGTGCCAGGGACGGAGCAGTTGCAGGGGTGAAGGTTCCCCAGCGGCGGCCTCTGTGGGCATAGGCGGTGGAGAAGGAGCCATGTTGCTGCGCGTCCCACTCAGTGTCCGCTCGGCCACTGGGCCGGGCCTTCTTAGGAGCTTTCCAAGGGAAAGGAAGCAGAGCAGGACAGGCTTCCCACAGGAAGCCGGCATCAAAAGAGAAGTTTGGAGAGAAGCGCTGGCGGGTTGGCCAGCATTCGGGCGGCTCATTGTGCTCAGTGCCGCACGCAGCCCTCTGCACGGTTCACGGGCCATGATGGGAGCAGAGGAGCCGCCTTCCTCTCCTTGCCCGTGATGCCCGGGGCCACGCGGTCAGAAGTGGTGTGGCTGGGACGCAGACTCCACATCCCGGGCTCCTTCGACTCCCTAAGCGCTACCTGAGTGCTCTGGGGACCTGGTGCTCCTGTCCCCAGACAACATGGTCGTGTTATTTATCGGAAGCATCCTTAATAAGTAACAGTGACTGCCATGGATTGAGAACCTCTGTGTGCCGTGCGCTCTCCTGCACGGTCTTGTTTAGCCCCCCACAGAACCCCCTGACGCAGGCGTCATCGTCCTCAGTGTACAGGTGAGGAAACTGAGGCACAGAGTAGTTCTGTTATTAGCTGTCCACTGCGGAGTTGATGGCAGAGACGGGACTTCCACCCAGTCCAGCCTGTCTGCTGCTCCATTTCCCGCAAGGAGGGAAGTTACGGATTTCTGCCGCGGCATCCAGGGAAGGATGGGACCAAGTGCTTGGGTGCGGTCCGCCTGGGGGAGAGCGTCCCGCACTCATTGTGCCAGTGTGGCTCCAGGATTGGATCCAGAGCTGGCTGGAGTCACGGACCTGCTTCCCTGAGGGTGGGCAGCTCTGTCCCCTAGTCTGAGATACCCCGTCCCTCCTCCTTTGCTTGTTTTGGAAGAAATGACTGCTGCTGTCGTCCGTGATGCTCAGTGCCAGGCGACCACCCTTCAGGGGGGTCAGTTAGCTCCTCAGCTGTCTCACTGTTGGCTGTTGGGTTTCTTCCCCAGTATTGCCCCACCTGCACAGGAAGTTTTTAGTCCCTCAGTCTCGTGTCTAAAACGTGCACATATGTCAGATAATCCCTGGACAGAGTGGCCACATAGCGGGGGATGGTAGGAGCAGGGTCCTGTTCCAGGTGAAGGGGAGCAGCACAGCTGGTGATTAATGGTGGGAACCTTGACGATGTTATAAATCCAGGCTTGAAAGCTCAGCTGTGCCTCAGTTTTCTTATCTGTAAATTGGGGATCATAATGGGAGTGAGTTCTCATAGGTAACACCTATAAATGGAGACTGGCCTGTAGTAAGCACTATAGTTACTGTTGATTATTGAATTTAGTCAGTTAAAAAATGAATGTGGACTCAGTTGTTTCTGTGCCTGCTCTTGTGCTGTGGATATAGCAGTGGA